>MJUU01004210.1:117763-130277 GCA_002080025.1 Modiolus philippinarum
TATATATATATATATATATATATATTATGCGTCTAAAGTCAAGGACTTATTTAGTTCGAGTTTTCGGTTGTGCTATTATGGAGAACATCTTTCCACTAAGGACTTTGATAATTACAATTTGAGTGACACGCAACACTACATTTGAATTTATTTGTTGAAGGTAAGGCCCCATTCCGATGAATTTACATCTCGTCAGTTCAACTCAAAATCTAAAGATTGGATAACTGCTGCTGAAATATACTCCCCCGAAAGCGTATACAAGACAGTAGATAGAATAGTAAATTTCCGGCTCCTACCCCATGGGCCCCGCAATCGATGATCTCGCTGGAGCAGCCGGGATGAAAAATCCAAAATTCCGTATTAAATGTCAAATGTCTACCCTTCCCTACCCTACCCGACCCCACCTAACCCCACCCCACACAACTCAACTAAATGAAATGAAATAACTGGTGAGAATAAACAAACCAAAACAGTAACTGAGAAGTCTTTGTGTGTCATATGTTATGTATAAATTATGTATTATGATATCGGTCAGATTTTATCTTTTTATGTATCCTGTCTAATATGTGTAAGTCGATATATCTGTTTGGTTTTTATGTTTAATTTTGATTTCGTGTCCTTGACATTAAATACCTTAATTCAAATTTAATGAAGAATTCGGGGAAAGATTCAAAGAGAAAACCAAGGACTAAATCTATATAATTATGTACCAGATTTAGTTCCATTTTACATTTTTTACATATTTGTTTTATTGTTATTCTCAAATAATGGTCTATTTACGTTTTTATACGCTCGTATAAAAACCGATGTCCAATTTTCTGTTGGACCACCTATTCGTCCGTCTGTTTCATAAATCGAACTCTAACTAGAATACCATGATGCGAATTCACTTCAAAGTTTTTAGAGTTATCAGTTATGATATCCTTACAATCTGTTTACTTTTCTGAGTATTTACTGTTTTATTGCAAGAGTTATGAGACTTTATCAATCAGTTTTCAATCATTTTTTTTAATATTTCGCGCCCAAACTTAACATCACTTTGATATATTTACTTCAAACTTTGTATATATATTGGGTATAATAGCCTTAAAATTTTAAAATGTTTCGTGAACTTTCGACTTCGATTTTTCTTTCAAGATTAATTGTATGTTATTCTTCAACGTGAAGGCATTTTCTTGCTTTCTTGCTTCGGTGAAATCGCTTATAACTTCATATGATGGCCTCACGATCAGCATATTTTTCGTGAAACTTTATTTTTTCTTGCAAGAGTTATGGGGCTTTATTCGTCTTTTAGAGACATTTTTTACATGTCATTTCTAACTTGACATCCCTTTGGTCAGTACACTTGTATAGATATTAGGCATTATGGCCTCGAGATCTGATTACTTTTTGTGAAATTGTGATTTTTGGTTCATGAATTATGGAACTTTATTAGCAAATTTTAAGGTATTTTTTACGTCACTCTTTACCCGAACATCCCTTTGGTCAGTCAACTTAAAGCATTGTATGGCTATTAGGCATGATAGTCTCAAAATCTCTATATTTCATTATCCTTGAAAGAGTTGTAGTACTTACGTCAATTTCAAAGCACTTGCACATGTTGCACTTTTTCTGATTAAACCTTTCATAAGTTTAGTTAAATTTTGCAGATTTATTCATTAAGATACATCGCAAGATGTCATTTTTTTGGGGGGGAGAGCATTTTTCAAGTTGAAAACCCTTTTCTTAAATAAATTACAGTGTATAAATGTTAATGACAGGCGTATCGTGCAGCTGTTTATTTAAAGTGTTTCGAAAGACAGGAACCTGGTGTCCTCTATCTTATTAAAAGGAACACCTTATTTAACACTAAACAAGAGGCTCTCAAGGGCCCGGGGAATTGGGGCTATATTAAACTTGGCCACAGTTTACAAGTTTGCTTTCAAAATCAAGTTGTCATGATATCAAGTTATATTTCAATTCACATCTACTCATATCCTTCATCATAACAAAACAATTTTTATTCAAAAGGAGCCGATTCTAAAAAAGACATTCAAAGACTGTTTTGATCAAGTTTTTTCTAACAAACCAATGGATTCAGACAAAATTTGAGTTTTGCTAAAGAATGCAATGTTAATACTACGCTCTGCTGTTTGCCAGCTTGGATTTGGTGTGAATCTGCCTGATTCTATTATGAGAAGGACCATTGTAGAAATCTTAATTCCAAGTATCTTCAAAGGAGACGATCCTGCAATGATTTTTTTCATATCCCCCATTGCAAATAGTCAACAAAAATTCCATGAAACCTTGAACATAACAAGTACACAACATTCAAGATTTGAGACTTATACATTATAAACTTTAAACAGGGATTTACCTCCATTTCTGTCAGGTGGGGTCCTAAGGACCCACCATATAAATTTTCTTGGGTCCATCTGAAAAAATGTGGGTCCCAGGAGGTCACACATTTTTTTCTGGATGGATTAGTTAGCTTTAGTTCTAAGCCCTGTAAGCAGTGTTTATGCTATATCAGGACGAAAGCCACATAATCAATTCCGAAAATGACATATAAAAAGGTTATGCAGGAAGAAGGGATAAAAGGGTTAAAGAAAGTTGATAGGAGGAATACATTTACTGTCCCTACCCATTTCTTCAATTTTCCTGTCCAGAGAAATGGGTAGGGGCAGGAAATTGAACTCCCAGAAAGTCTGCACTGGAACAAAAAAAAAAAAAAGATAAATAAATAGATAAAGAATGTGGTACTTGGTGCGTGGCATTTCTCCACAATGTTTTGCTACAATGGTCCTTGGTTAGGCTTTCCGTATTATGAACTAACTACCCCACATAAACATTTCCCTATCTACCATCTAGAGACACGCCCAGCAGATCAATAGCTGGAGTCGCTGAAAACCAAATCAAGTGCTAGGTGAATTGTGTTTAAGAACAAAGATACTTTGCATCATGTTGATAATATTCAAGTTTAAAAAGAGCAAGTTCGTGGTATGTTTTTAGTTCTGTATTTCCCCCAGCCCCAACACACAAATGTCACAAGTTATATGCCTTCAATCAATCTGAGAGAACCCCGGGGTATAGAAATAGGACCTAGTGTCTCCGACTTGCGAGGTATGACCCCTCCTAAACGGGGCTGACCCCGAGGGAACCCCGGGATATAAAAATAGGACCCATTCCGTGGTTGTGCGGGATTAATAAATACACAACCCATCTTTTGGATAGGATGTAAACTCAGGTCCACGTGTTGGAAGAAATGCCACGATTCCTGCACGTTAAAGAACCCTTGTAGCAAGCTCTTTTTGTGTGGTCCGTAGATGATCGGCTACGAGGCTAAATTGCCCGCCCCTTTCGATTTCACCCTACTTTTCCAGTGGCAGTCAGAATTTCCCGTCCAATGACCCTTTCCATACCCGAAACTGATTATTTATTTACAAACTTGTTCTCGTCTTGATATACCTGAAATATTGCTCAGTAGACGTTAACTTGAACAATATTCAATCAATCAATCTGGTCACTCGGGAAAATAACTATCGTTTTTTTCTACCTCCCCTTTACCTCTCAACTGCGTATTTGCTCACACTTTTTTCCGACGCCGTTTGTTTTCTTTATTCTATTTCTGATAGTATGCGTGCACATCTATTTGTTTGACTAATAATGGTAACATCCGATGGATTCCCGAAAATTAAATTTAAAAGTAGAAACAAATTTAATGAGTGTTTCTCCTTGATCTAGAATTACAAATAATATTCTTTTATGGGAATTGAGGTAATTCGTGATTCTACACAACTTGCATTTTTATACATAAATAATGTTGCGTCACGACAGACGCATACTGTAATAAAATGTGCGTCCGGTCATTTATTTTTGCGTACCAGACGCGTGTTTTACGCGTCCCAAAATCCCTGTTTAAAGAGTGTTAGAGACTATATGTAATGTTTCTATTACGCAAAAGAGAACATAAACATTTTAAATATAGAGTTTTTTTTCCACCTTTGAGTTAATGCCGAACCTTTTATTGGGAGTTTGACGACTGCCAAGCGTAGAGAAGATCATGCTAACCTTGTTGAAATGATTCACACTGTACGTTCTTTTGTTCTCTATGTCGTTAAACCTATTTATAAATAAGTTTCGTCCTCGTTGATCATGCATATTGTAGTTGTCTGTTTTTATACTGCAAACAATTTTTTTTCCAAACTCTCACCATGGATGCGCTTGTGCTTTTCAGAAGTAACACGAACCATGGATTATAATTTCGCTAAGGGTTAGAAAATGACATCACCGGATCTTTCAACACAATATTTTAGCGGGCGGTATAATAGGTAACACTTATGGAACAAATTATGTTATTCCTTAATAACACCTTATGATACCATCGCTTTTGTTGAAGTTTGATTTTGTAACGTGCTTGTAATTTTTTTTCATTTTATTTGTCAATGTCATGTTGTTGATCGTGCTTTTTATTGTAAACGTTTAACCTCAATACGTTTTTGCCTCAGTATTTATTTTCAGATGTATTCAACAATGTTCAAAATACCTGTAAAATACACAGAAACAAGTTATTTCGAAGTTGAAAAATTATCTTGTTCAATACAAATAAAAAAAACGGTTAGAGGTTGCATGAACAATTAGAATTGTGAAATAAAGCGATATCTTCTTACATACTTGTGAAGTTAAAGACAGGTTGGAATGCAAGACATTTTATCTGTATATCTTTCCACGAAGTATAAATTAATTTGAACAAAATATTAATTTCAAGGAAAAAATACTAAAATTAAAGTTTACAACCAAACAAGTATATCGTGTTACACTTATAAAACAGGTAAAACCAGATAAAATCTCACCAAATCGCTTAATATACAATTCTTCTTTCAGAATAAGTAGTCGGGTGTAATATACAAATTATATAATTTTGTACTAAAACAGAACTTATACAAAATGTATCCTTGAAAAAAAAACGAATATCTTGAGTGTTGTGTACTTGTTATGTTAAAGGTTTCATGAAATTTTTGTTGACTATTTGCAATGGGGGATATGGAAAAAAATCATTGCAAGATCGTCTCCTTTGAAGATACTTGGAATTAAAATTTCTACAATGGTTCTTCTCATAATAGAATCGGGCATATTCACACCAAATCCAAGTAGGCAAACAGCAGAGCACGACGTATAGTATTAGTTTTGCATTCTTCAGCAAGACTCAAGTTTTGTCTGAATCCATTGGTTTGTTAGAAAAAACTTGATCAACATAGTCTTTGAATGTCTCTTTAAAAATCGGGTCCTTTTGAACAAAAATTGTTTTGTTAAGTTTAAGGATATGAGTAGATGTGAATTGAAATAAAACTTGATATAATGACAATTTGATTTTGAAAGCAAACTTGTAAACTGTGGCCAAGTTTAATCTAGCCCCAATTCCTCGGGCTCTTGAGAGCCTCTTGTTTAGTGTAAAATAAGGTGTTCCTTTTAATCAGATAGGAGACGCAAGGCTCCTGTCTTTCGAAGCACTTTAAATAAACAGCTGCATGACACGTCTGCCATTACCCTTTATACACAGTACTTTATTGATGAAAAGGGTTTTCAATTTGAAGAATCCCCCCAAAAAATGATATCTTGCAATGTATCTTAAACAAGCAAGTCAATTTTTGTCCAGAAATTTGTCATTTTCAATTAAACTTACATTTCTTGTATTTTTTTTCATTTTACACACTTTTTTACTTGTATAAAGCTGTAATGGTTTTATATTTATATTCTATATATTTATATTAAAATTGTTCAGTATATTTAACAGTTCTCGCCACGATATAGCTGAAATATTGCTGAAGTTGGCGTAAAACATAAAAAAGTCAAGTCACAGCAACGGTTTCTGTTGAATGTATGAGAAAACACAAGTCAACGAATTGATTCTTACGGAAGCCTTTTAAGGCCGTACAATTTACTTTTTCTAATTTCATATAACATATTTTTAATTTGATATAACAGATTACTAATTTGATATAACAGATTATTAATTTGATTTATCAAATTATTTATTTGATATAACAGATTATTAATCTAATATAACAGATTATTAATCTAATATAACAGATTATTAATTTGATTAAACAAATTATTGATTTGATATAACAGATTATCATAGTTTGATATAACAGATTACTAATTTGATATAACAGATTATTAATTTGATATAACTGATTACTAATTTAATAAAACAGATTATTATATCCGCTGATGGTGGCCATCTTGGACTGACCTCGGGTGCAACGGATATAATTCTGAAAGTAGACCATGCAATTACTAACAAATCAAAGTTTGATCCCAATTGGCCAAATAGTTTTGGATGAGAATATTTTACATTATTTTTCTCTTAGAGTCCTATATTTAAACTATTTCCGCTGATGGCGCCATGTTGGATGGACCTCGGGTCGAACGGATAGAATTCTGAAAGGAGATATCGAAGGACCATTCCATCAAAGTTTGGCTCCAATTGGCCCAGTAGTTTCAGACGAGAAGATTCTTCATTGTTTTCCCATAGGGTCCTATATTAAAATGCGACTATCTTGGATGGACCTCAGGTCCGACAGATACAATTCTTAAAGATGACTACCTAAGGTCTAAGTCTATATTAGCCATGCATTTTCAGCGGAGAGGACTTTTAAATATTTTTTTTAAAGAAGTTACTATTTGAAGCCATGGACACCATCTTGGTTGGTCGGCGGATTCATCGGATACAATTCTGAAAAGGGACCACATAAGACCATCACCGCCAAGTTTGATCCTAATTGGCCAATTGATTTCGTAGGAGAATATTGAAATGTAAAAAGTTAACGGACGTTGGATGTTTCATGGTGGCAAAAGCTCTTACGACCGGGTCAGGTACTAAAAATATGAGATATTTATGTAACACAAGGCCACCATTTTATTTTAGCTCGAATTACGGGATCCCAAGTAAAGGTACTAAAAATAGGAGATACTTATGTAACACAAGGCGACCATTTTATTTTAGCTCGGATTATGGGATCCTTTGAGATTTTTTAATCCAAGTAAATATAAAAGGGTAGCCTTATGTTACATAAGGTTTTAATGGAGAGTCGCTGTTTACTCAACTTGACTACATTGATACTGACTGCTTATTACGGACTGATCTGGAGCCCTCTCATTTTCTTAACCTGTGTAAAATCTGGCAATATTATAATAAATACCATTTGATATCAAACTATTTTTATTATTCCCCCGCTCCAATGGAGAAGGGGTATATTGTTTTACCCTTGTCCGCCATTCCGTCCGTCCGTTCGTCTTTCACACATTTTTGTAACATTTTCTCAGCTGCTATAAATTGTAGCTTGCTGATATTTAGCATGAAGCTTTGTATCGGTATGTTGTATTGTGGTATGCATTTTGAGATCCATCCAACATTTACTTCCTGTTTACCGAGGAGAAAACTGGTTAAAAAATACCGAAAAATGTCGCTTTCTTTATTTTTGATGTAGAGCATTTATTTTTTTATCAGATTTTGAAGCCGTTTTTTTCTTTGGATTCCAGCTAAAAGTACCTTTTGGTATTATATCAACGGTTTGACGTAGCTCTTCCTGTTCCTAAAATATAATTGGTAGAAAAGGGCCAAGACCCACAATCGTAACTTTTTTTATTTTAAGTTCGATTTTGACAGACTTTTTAAAATAGATTTAATTTGATGAGTAGAATTAAGAATACGGCAATGTATTTTAGCTTTCGGTAGCCCTTTTGGATCAAAAGGGACCAAAAACGATACTTTAATAGGCTGTGTAGATTTGTTATTTTCATTTGATTGCAATGGGATTTTTTTTCATTTGCATCATCTCTGAAAGAGCTTTCAGATGTATGCCAAGAGATTTTATGTAGCTCTTACAGCTTCCGAGATAAAAGGTGTTGAAAAGGAGCAACGCCAAAAATCATATACTTATATTATTTTTGACTTAGGATGTTTGTTTCACCCAATTTTATGCGTTTTTAATAGTTCTTTCAGAAATCCTGTGTCCAAAACCTTATTGTGTCCACACTTACTTTGTGCTAACCTTTGTCCTGTCTCAATGAGCGGGAGTATGAAAGTCTGCCGGAAAATGTAAAACAGTATACCCCTCTCCAGTGAAGCGGGGGTATAATGATAATAGTGGTTGATGCCACTGCTGGTGGACCAGAGGTCCCCGAGGGTATTCACCAGCTCAAATGTCAGACTTGTCTGACATGAAAATTATATCTTGCGTGTAATATAAATTTACTGTTTTTATCAAACTTCTAACAAAATAATACGAAGGCTTCATTCCGTGTATGGCACTCGATTGGTGTCCTTGGTACTGGATTTGGCTTCCTATTTCGATATTTTTTTAAATGGGCACTTCTTTTGGACTACTTTTGGATCATGGCTTTCCATATTATTAATGATGCTGATGAGAGGATACTCCTTGAAACACGTGTACAACATAACGACATTTCCTGTTTTTTATGCAACTTCTGTATTTTTTGTATCTTTAATATCAAATATTCATTATAATATAACCGGATTTTGCACAGGTTAAGAAAATGAGAGGGCTCCTCATCAGTCAAACAATCAGTATCAATGTAGTCAAGTTGAGTAGACAGTAACTTTCCATAGGAAACTCAAGTAGAAATAGAATATACTCACGTAACATAAGGCCACCCTTTTATATTTACTTGGATTAAAAAGATCTCAATGGATCCCGTTATCCAAGTTAAAATAAAATGGTGGCCTTATGTTACATAAGTATCTCCTATTTTTAGTACCCGACCCAAAGGGTCGTGGGAGCTTTTGCCACCATGAAATATCCGTCGTCCGTTAACTTTTCACATTTCAATCTTCTCCTACGAAATAGGCCAATCAGGACAAAACTTCGCAAGGATGGTCTTATGTGGTCCCTTTTCAGAATTGTATCCGATGAATCCGCCGAACCATAAAGATGGCCGCCATGGCTGCAAATAGAAAGATCTGCCAAAAAATCGTTAAAAATCCTCCCCCCTGAAACTGCATGGCTAATTAAGACTAAACCTTCTTGGAATGATCCTTAGGTAGTAATTTTTCAGAAATGCATCCGTCGCTCCTGTTGTACATCCAAGATGGCCGTAATCAGCGGATATAGTTTTAATATAGGACCCTATGGGAAAAAACAATGAAGAATCTTCCTGTCTGAAATTGCTGGGCCAATTGGAGTCAAACTTTGATGGAATGGTCCTTTAATGTCCTCTCAGAATTCTATCCGTTCGACCCGAGGTCCATCCAATGTGGTATCATCAGCGGATTGACATAGTTTTAATATAGGACCCTAAGAAAGAAAAGATCGTAAAATCTTCTCATCCGAATCTATTAGGCCAATTGGGATCAAACTTTTAATGAATGGTAATTGGATGGCCTGCTTTCAGAGTTATATCCTTTTGACCCCAGCTCCGTCCAAGATGGCCTCCATCAGCGGATATAATAATCTGTTATATCAAATTAGTAATCAGTTATATCAAATTAATAATCTGTTATATCAAATTAATAACTTGTTTAATCAAATTAATAATCTGTTATATAAAACTAATTTGTTTAATCAAAATAATAATCTGTTATATCAAATTAATAATCTTTTATATCAAATTAGTAATCTGTTATATCAAATTAATAATCTGTTATATCAAATTAGTTATCTGTTATATCAAATTAATAATCTGTTTTATTATATAGATTGCGGTGAAAGATCGAAATTTCTCAGTGAATTAAAAGTAATAATTAACTGTGAAATTATTTTCCATAAGTTCACTCTAGGAAGTGACGTCATAATATACGTTGTTAACGTTGATGTTAAGTAAACGTCTCAGGGGATAAACATTGAAAACGTATTTCATTTAATGAACCGTAAAATATTCTGCTAAATATTACTGAAGAAGATTTATATAATAAAAACAATAACTAATCCTAGATTCTGATTATCGACAATATTCAACTCATGATCGAAAACGCACATAATTCACTCATGCGCTGCGCGCATTCGTCAATTACTGCGTTATTCAATCATTCGATAAATATTTTGCGATAATCAGAATCTCGGATTAGTTATAGTATAAATATCAAATTAGAAAAAGATAATAACACGGCCTTAAAGGCTTCCGTAGATTCTTCCGCAGAATGGGGTTGTTTGGAAGTGGGTTTTTAAAAAATCTTACAGGTAGGAGCATAACTAGATAAAAAATCATTCTTTTCAACAATTTTTGCATTTTTGAGTGAAAAAATGTGTTTTTTTTTTAAATGAAATTCAGAATTCCAAAAAGTTTCATTTTTTTCAGAATTTTGACTTTGTGATAAGAGAAACAATGTGTAAAAATTTTAAGTTTTTCCAGCAAGTATTTTAAGAGATATTTGCTGTTGAATTTTAAGGTACATAGAAATACATGCTAGTGGTGCGTTTCTTTTGTTGTTAAGTATATGCATATATTTATGTAGATCTCATTTTCATTTTATTCAACGTCGTATTTAGATTCCTTTCAGAGATAAGAAAACAAAATGAATAAAATAAAGATATCTAGAGTGACAACAATGAGACATATAATCTTTCAAGATTAATTGCATGAAAAAATATGAGTCTATGACAACCTATGAAATTTATACAAGTTGTTACCGAAATCTAAATTCCGAAATCATATTGTGAATTTACAAAACTTATACAAACTTGGTATTTTTCTATTTTTACACACTATATGCAAAAAAATGGCAACAAAATAAATAAAGTCCCTGAATCCAAAACGGTAAGGGCCAATATCAAAATACAAACTATATGAAACAATTTCAAAACAACGACGTTATCTCGACATTTCATTTAAAAGTGTTGGGATTTTTAGGTATAGCACACAAGTTATTCGCGTTCTTGATAGCTTGATAGGACAGATATGTCCATTAGATTAGCGGTTTTATAAATTTTGATAGTATTAACAAATTGTTACTGCAATACTCCTTCACCTTGCAACTGCTTATAAGATGTATTATAATCAGGGATTGTCAACGAGCACTAGATTATTCGACTATCGCTCGAACATACCGAGTTTTGATTAGTTAAATTGGTACTTGAGTACTGGATTGATATCTCGGATATACATATTTTATCTTTTCACATTGTCCATTACTATTATTAATACCGTATACATGGAAATTTTTGCGTGGGGGTAATTTTCACTATTCTCGCGATCAAGAAAAATCCCATAGGAATAATTTGATTATGAATCTTACATGTAAAAGCAACAATATAGATACAGACAATGATATAAAAGGATCTGAGCACGAAAATAATCCATTCGTGCAGTGTTTGTCCAAAAAAAAAATCGCGAAAATAACACCTCCGAAAATTTCTACGTTTATAGTATATAAAATGTAGCCAATCACAGCTACAATTTAAGATATGAATCGTTAAAATGCCAGCATCGAAATATGTTATTTGTTAATATCTCAGACTGTTAGAAAAAACCTCTGCAGGACTCTCTTGGTTACAAAATAAAGAAAATGTTTCTTGAGCAATAATGATCATACTATTTCTTTTTTTAATCCCGTGAAGATCAGATGTACTGGTTATGGTTTTTGACCTCTCAGTAATTATTTTACAAATAATATATAATCAATTAATGTTTTTTTTTTCTTCAAGTAATTTTTTTAATCGTATTGATTTGTAAGCAATTAAAATTGAAGGCTGCTTATCTAGTACTGATTATATTGCTCTTGATGGTATTAAAAGTGTTCTGGGAAAAAAAATCAAAACTTCTAGTTGATGAAAATGATACGAAATATTTTTTTGTTCTTTTTTTATTGGGTTATCATATTTTTTTCCGACCGAGTACCTCAGAAAAACTTTCGAGTACTCGCGTTTTAAATCTTATTTTATTTGACATATTACATTTTTAAACATATGCACTTAATTATCAGAGGCATGTTCAAGTCATTATACAATACCGGCCCTCTGAACAGGTGAATATCTAAAATTGTCAACCGTACTAGTGTTATTTCCCCGAGGGCTTTAGCCCGAGGGAAATAACCCTAGTAGGTTGACAATTTTAGATATTCACCTCTTCAGAGGGCCGTAAATGTTTTATTATACCGAACAAACAATGGATAAAATATTTGAGAAAAAAATACTTACATGTACAGTTGGGTGCTGACGCAACATTCCATCCAAGTGCACTCCAAAAGCGTTCCTCGCGTGCACTTCGCGTGCACTTGAAAGTGATTCCATGACAGCCTGGAGTGAACTTGTGACCACTTTCAAGTGCACTTGAAAAGAAGATGCGATCGCGGGAGTGATCGCAAAGTGCACTTGAAGTGAACTTCGTGGCAGCTTTGGATTACTCTTAGCGATTGGTCAGTTCAAAACACGTGACGTGACGTGACGAAATTAACTTTCAGCAAAAAGTATGAAAACTCGACGACTTAACTCTCTTTTTAATCTACTTTTTATAATAAATTAAAACCAAATGCCATTATAAATTATAGCGTTATTTTGTTTTATTTATACATTCC
>MJUU01004213.1:0-34772 GCA_002080025.1 Modiolus philippinarum
ACCCATTTTGTGTAATCAACTCCTCTTACAGCTTTTACCGTACAATTTTTAGACTTTGCAGGGTGTTTAAAAAAGCTGATAGAAAGCAAATAACAAATAACATTTAAAGGAAAAGCTTAAATCAGCTAAGGGCATATCTTTGTAAAGGGCTGATTCTCCTTACATTTTTCATTCATGTAATCAGCAGTAATATTTAAAGTGTTCTGATTAGTCAATTCACTATGTTTATTTCTTGATATAATTTTCCAAAAATATTCTTTCACAAAGGTATATATTTAGCTATTCATTTAATTTGGTTTAATTTTGTAATTTATTCTGGATTTCAAAGATATTAGTTTCAGTCGGTCTTTCTGTTTCTCTCAGGACTAAAGTGGGAGAAAACAAAAATCCAATGGAAGCATTTAGTTGTACAAATAATCTGTTCACTGTGTCTTTTGAAAGTGTATCCATTTTAGGTATTGAACTCCTCTTGCAGCTTTCACTTACTAAAGTATAGACATCTCAAGCATGTGCGGGGGGTATCAATAGTCCGTCAAGGACAGTTTATGTTTGGAAGTCTGAAAAGCAGTTAGTGCGGGGGGTATGTGTGGGCCGCTAGACCACAGTACCTCTAGTTTCATTTCAATCCAACAAAAAACATGGCCACCACACAAAGCATCAAAAACCATGCTGTTCAGCATTTTGTCAGGTGAACGATACAGGCTGAGTCTGTGAGCCTTTAGTTTTTCATTGGATTCCTCTAAATGAGTGCTTTTAGAATTTAAGAGCTGATTTTTAGATCACCTGGCCTAAAAGGCCATGTGAGCTATTGCCATCACTTGGCGTTCGTCGTCGGTAAACTTTTCACATTTTGGCTATCTTCTGGACCAATTTTAACCAAACTTTACAGGAATGATGTATGGAACCGGACCTTTACCAAGATTACACAAATTTTTCAGATCCACCAAAAACGTGGCCGCCAGGGCCGAACATAGTTTAAAGTTGGACCCTATGGAAAAAACCCATTTGGACTATCTCCTCTGAAACTACTGAAGCAAATGGAACAAAACTTTACAGGAATGATGTATGGGAGTACCTTCACTAAGTTTACCCAATTTTTTTTGATAGATCTGCCAAAAACATGGCCGCCAGGATGTAACAAAGATTAACATGGGACCCTTTTGGAAAAACACATTTGGACTATCTCCTCCAAAACTACTGAATCGAATGGAACCAAACTTTGCAAAAATGATGTATGGAAGGGCCTCTACTAAGATTACCTAAATTTTTCCGATCCACCAAAAAACATGGCAGCCAGGGCCGAACATAGTTTAACATTGGACCCTATGGGAAATTACAGTTGGACTTCCTCCTCTGAAACTACTGAATCGAATGGAACAAAACTTTAGAGAATTGATCTATGGAAGATTGCCATAACTTGTTCTGATCCCCCAAAACATGGATGGTGGAGTCTGCTTCCTCCTAAATCAGTCAGGGGTATTTAAATGTATTGTGTTATTAGAGAAATAAAATGCATATGTTAGTATGAACTGAAAAAGTTCAAGTTCTGACCTCAGAAATTCAAAATCTGTTATGATATATGCATGAATCATTCTCAGCTTCAAAAAACCATTTTGCAGTCACTGCATTTTGTTCAAATGTTTATATTATACCCCCACTCTATGGAGAGGGGGGTATATTGCATTCACCTTGTCCTTCCGTTCGTCCGTGTGTCCGAAAAGATTTTCGTCACATTTTTCTCAGCTTCTACAAGAAGGATTGATTTCAAAATTGGTATGCAGCCTCTATATGGTTACTTGTAAGGAACGTCCTATTTTGAGTCCTGTCGGATGTGTACTTCCTGTTTGACGAAATGTGACTGTTACGAAATGTAGTGAAAACATGAATTTTTCGTCGCATTTTTCTCAGCTTCTACAAGAGGGATTGATTTCAAAATTGGTATGCAGCCTATATATGGTTAGTTGTAAGAAACGTCCTATTTTTAGTCCTGTCGGATGTGTACTTCCTGTTTGACGAAATGTAACTGTTACGAAATGTAGTGAAAACATGAATTTTTCGTCACATTTTTCTCAACTTCTACAAGAGGGATTGATACCAAAATTGGTATGCAGCCTCTATATGGTTAGTTGTAAGGAACGTCCTATTTTGAGTCCTGTCAGATGTTTACTTCCTGTTTGACAAAATGAGGACTTTGTCACAAAATGTGGTGAAAACATGAATTTTTCGTCAAAGTTTTCTCAGCTTCTACAAGAGGGATTGATTTCGAAATCGGCATGCAGCCTTCATATTGTTAGTTATAAGGAACGTCCTATTTTGAATCCTGTCGGATGTGTACTTCCTGTTTGGTTGAATGTGGACTTTGTAACAAAATGTAGTGAAAACAAGAATTTTTCGTCAGATTTTTCTCAGCTTCTACAAGCGGGATTGATTTCAAATCTCGTATGCAGCCTCTATATGACTAGTTGTAAGGAACGTCCTATTTTGAGTCATGTCAGATGCATACTGCCTGTTTGACAAAAATTGGGACTTAATTACGAAATATAGTGAAAACATGAATTTTTGATGCGGGGTTCAATGAGTGGGGGTATACCTGGTTGCCATTCGGCGACAGCTCTTGTTTCTATTGAAATCATTATTGCATTTATGCATACCAGAAGTTAAAACAATTTTACAATGTATTGTTTGCAAATATTACAAAATACACCCATGTTATTACAGCAAAAATATGCCTGTAATAACTACATATATCATATATATATAGAGTGTTATCACAGCTACGTTACATCTCTTTAAAGGCTTTGGTCTTTGGACATACAATTGCTACAAGCCAACCATTAGCTTTCGATAATATTCGAATATATAAGGTAAATTAACTATATCCATGATGAGACAGTTAAAACAGTATTTCTGTTGACAACCCTTGTTATAATTTCCTCAATATACGTCGTGACGCGTTATCACCCCCAAGGACCAATCACAAAGGGGGTCATCACCCCCTTTGTCAGCTCCAGAGGTTGACAGGTATGTGTATGGCTATTTCGACAACTAATGCCTTGTCAGCAGTACTAGCACCAAAAGATAGGAAATTCATTATTGAAAGATGCTAAACGTCATCAAAAAGTATAAAGCTGAGGATCTCATTCAGCAGACGTAGGCTGTTAATCAAAATACAAAATTTTCCCCAAGTTACAATGTATATTTTACATTTTGTATTTTAAGTATTCTGTTTTTGACATGCTACAGGCGTATCATGCTGAGTTTGCAAAGTACCTCAGTTGCATTTTCTGCCATTATACACATTATATGGAGTACATGTACTTCAATCTGATTTCTCTCTTTGAATTAACAGGTGTGAAAGATTTATGGCATGGAAGAGCAGACATAGTTATCAAAGCTAAGAATAGTCGAGAGATTGTTAAAGTTACTGTTGATAAAGTAGAGGAAGATGAGGAGGAAGGGCAAGGTGAGCCTGCAGCAAAGAAAACAGAGCTAGTGGAAAATATTTGGTTTTGCCTTGCAGAGGTAAAAACCATTTTTGAAGGATCCCTTACTACATTTTTGAATAAAAGGCCCTATAAGCAAGCAATAAGTCAGGCAATTTTGAATGCATTCCTTGCAGTGAAATATAATGATAACTTGGAAAATATGCTTATTCCATCTTTTTTAGTTTGTCAGAGTAGTGTTTTCATTAATTTTTATAATGTTGATAAGGATATTTTACTTGTTCAAACTTTACCAATGAAATTCTTTGAAGGGGGAGTTAATTATGCAGCCTTTTTCTCTGTTTGGATGGCACTGAATTTTGAAGTATTTCCATCCAAAATGTATGATAAGTTTTATTCCACTGCAAAAAAGTCAGGATTTGTTCATAGTTTGAAGGTTAAAGGTGTTTTTGAAAAATATAAAAATCAAATAAGTGACCAGTTGTCCTATGGAAAGGACAAACCTTCAGATGAACAATCCAGAAAGCATGTTATTCCTAAAAAAAAAAGGGAAGAGTTAGTAGCTTTGTATACTAGTAAGATGAAGACAGTGAAATAGCTGTATGCTTTTTTATACGACCGCAATAAATTTGAGGTCGTATTATGGTATGGCGCTGTCGTCCTTGTTGTCATCATCCGGCAGCATCGTCGTCTGTAGACACTTTTGTTTTTGGTCAATAACTTAAGTTCCAGTTGACCAATCCTTATGAAATTTTAACACAGTGTCCCTTGGCTCAAAACAAAGGCTGGGTTGGTTTTGGTTGTTTTGGCTCTTCCCCGTGTAAAAAAAGGGCCAAAAGGGCAAAATTGGGTGTTTTCACATATTTGGCCGTAGAATATTTCTTATGTATTGGATTTTGATGGGGTTTCTTTCAGTGTGTTCCTAATAAAGTTCCTATTTCAGTGGTATGTCAACGGATCACAAGATAAATGAGGCCCAAAAGGGGTGATTTTCAAAAATTTCATTTTTTTTTTATGTTTAGTCCGATTTTGATACATTTTTTTTGAACTGGATTCCTTTTAAAAATAAACATAGAGCTGCACCATCAGATTTTTGGCAATTTGTTTCTTTTTTAGCTATGAGGGGCAGAATGGTGACAAAATTGCAAATTTGCAGATTACCCAAAATTTTTATTTTTCATCAGATCTCGATAGGATTTTTTTCTGTTGATTCCTCTTAATATAAGCTTTCAGTAGTATGTCAACAGATTTGGCGTAGCTCTTACCGCTTCTGAGCTACAAGGGGTCAAAGGGGCCAAAATTGCAATTTTTTGAAAATATGTGAAATCTTAATTTTTCATCAGGTTTGGATGAGATTTTGTTCTTTGGATTCCTTTTAATATAAGCTTTCCGTTATATCAACCTATTTGGTGTGGCCCTTACTGTTTCTGAGCTACCAGGGGTCAAAGGGACCAAATTTGCAATTTTCCGAAATAAGTGAAATCTTTAAATTTTTATCAGATTTCATTTATTTTTTTGTTTGTTTTTGAGTCCTCTTGTTGTAAGCTTTTGGTAGTATGTCAAAAGATTTTGCATAACTCTTACCATTTCTTAGCTATAAGGGGTCAAAGGGGCTGAAATTGCAAATTTCAAAATATGTAAAATCTTTCATTTTTTATTGAATTTTAAATGGGGTTCCTTTCTTGGGATTCCTCTTATCGTATAGTTAAAGTAGTGTGTTGACCAATTTAACATATGTATACAGTCAAACTTGCCATAGCGGTCTCCTTGAATAAGCAGCCACTTGATTTTAAAGGCCACCTTTTATAGTTCCCTTGGTAGTATATTTCATATTAAATGAACCTTATTTAAAAGGCCACCTTTCTTTAAAGACCAGTTTGACTCCTTACCAAAGGTGACCTCTTAAATCAAGTTTCACTGTATAAGGAATTATAAGGGCTAATTTTTATTTTCCACTGTTAGTGTGCAGCTAATAACTGGGTCAAGCTCTTTATTGTGTCTTAATTACTGTATCTTTTTTCTTTCTAGTCCGATTTTGATGCAGTTTTTATACGACCGCAAAAATTTTGTGGTCGTATAATGGTATGGTGCTGTCGTTGTCGTCGTCGTAGACAATATTGCAAAAATCTTCTCCTCTGAAAATACTGGGCCAACTGGAACCAAACTAAGTCTTAATGGTCCTTACGTGGCCCCTTTTAAAAAATGTGTTCAGCAAGTCCACATCATAGCCTAGATGGCTGCCAGGAGGGAACATGTTTTTAACATTGGACCCTACAGGGAAACATATTCAAAGATCTTCTCCTCTGAAAGTACATGGCCAATTGGAATCATACTTAGTCACAATGGTCCTTACTTGGTCCCCTTCATAAAATGTGTCTGGCATGTCCTGACCACCATTTTCAAAATGGCCGCCAAAAAAGGCGGGAAATTCAACATTGTCCGATTTCAATGAAATTTGGTTTCCAAATAGTTATTGATGTGTCAACTTCGAAACTCATGTAAAGAATTGTTCTTTGACTGCCATTTTCAAAATTGCTGACAAAAAAGGCGGGAAAATGCAACATTGTCTGATTTCAATGAAATTTGGTTTCCAAATAGATATTGATGTTGCACCTTTAAAACCTGTGTTGAAAATTGTTCATTGACCACCATTTTCAAAATGGCCGCCAAAAAAAGACGGGAAAATTCAACATTGTGTCATTTCAATGAAATTTGGTTTCCAAATAGGTATTGATGTGGCATCTTCCATAACTTATGTTCAAAATTGTTTGTTGCTTGCCATTTTCAAAATGGCCACCAAATTAGGCGAAATATTCAACATTGTCCGACTTCAATAAAATTTGGTTTTAAAATAGATATTGATGTTGCGACTTTATGGTGTTAAAAATTGTCATTGACCGCCATTTACATGATGATATCTCGACATCAAAACTGATTTCAAAATGTGGTCCTTTGCAAGAATGTTTTTTGTCAAAAAAGCCAAACAGAGTTATATAGTAAAACATGATCAGACTTTAAATACAGTTCAAGATATTGGTTGTGTTTGAGCTACCAAAGTTGGAGAGACTGAAGTTTAACTGTATAACTTACAATGTTAGCGTGATTGTGGCAAAAGAAAACCAGGGGAACGATATTGGCTCCTGGGAGCCTCTGGTTTCGTTTAATTCACCTGAATGTAAGCCGTCAGAAGTATGTCAGCAGATTTAGCATAACTCTTTTTTCCATGCTTTTAGGGATCAAAAGGGCTAATTTTAATGTTCCCTAGTTTGGGTCCAGCTAATTACTGTGTCAAGCTCCTTATAATGTCCATTTAGCAACTATGTCAAGCCCTAAACTGTGTCCCTATTCAATTTGAATTACACTTGCTCAAATTTCAGTGGTCGACATGCTGCAGTCGTATCATCGGCGTAGCCCTTTATTTCAAAATAAGTGTTAGTGTTTAATGTCTAAGTGTGGTAAGGGCTTTATAGGTAAATACAATGCTCTCTTTTTAAACAACCATTTTTTAAAAACAGTCCCTAACTTATCACCAATCTTTTTAGATTTACTGTTCTGGAAATTATATCTGTTTTGTGTAATGAATTCCCTTATAATGCCCATAAAATTGAAGTCAGTGATGTTTATAATATATGTCGCGAAATGAAGTAAAATAGTTATACTTTACTGTTTGAACAAGAATAAGATTGTTTGGCTTTTGACACCATGCCTCTGTCACTGAAATGGATAGAAATGACAAATGTGACAAGAATAGGCAAACAAGAGGCTCTCAAGAGCCTGTATCGCTCACCTTGGCCACGGCTGGCATATGCAGTTAAAATAATCCCAATGTTTTAAGGGCATTATTTTCAAATTTGTTAACAGACATTGATGTTATATTATCTTAAGCTTAACTATATTCCAGACTGGCAGCTATTTTGGATTTGGGTGCAGTTCTGATGTCACCTTCCTTGAAGGGGACCATTGAGTCTAATTTTGTTTCCAATTGACTAAATATTTTCAGAGGAGAACATCTTTAAATGCTTCACGATAGGCTTCCGATAGGTCTCAAGGTTAAACTATGTTCCCCACAGGGGCCATCTTGAATGCGATGCAGACAAGCCAGGCAAATTTTTCAAAGGGGAACAACTATGGCCCGTTGTGACCAAGTATGTTTTCATTATTGGCCAAGAAATTTCAGGAGAAGATCTTTTAATGTTTTCCGCATGGGGCAAATGTTAAATTTGTTCCCCGCTGGCAGCCATCTTGCATAAAACAAAGACCTGAAAAACAACTCTTTTGCAGGGCGGCAACCTAAAAACTATTGTGGCCAAGTTTGGTTCCAATTGGCTGAAAAGTTTCAGAGAAGATCTTTGAATGTATTTTCCTATAGGGTCCAATGTTAAAACTATGATACTAACTGGCGGTCATCTTGGATATAGCGGGGGTCTGAAAAACATTTTTTTTTTGCAGGGGACCATCTAAGGACTATTGTGGCCAAGTTTGGTTTCACTTGGCCCATTACTTTCAGAGGAGAAGATCTTTGAAAGTGTTTTCCCATTGGGTCCAATGTTTAAATTACGATCCCCGCTGGCAGCCATATTGGATAAATGCGGATCTGAAAAACAAGTTTTTTGCAGGGGACCATCTAAGGACTATTGTGGCCAAGTTTGTTTTAATTGGCCAAGTAGTTTCAGAGGAGAAGATCTTTGAAAGTATTTTCCCATAGGGTCCAATGGTAAAACTATGATCCTGCTGTCCTTGGATAGTCCCCTGCAAAAAAGTTGATTTACAGATCCGCGCTATATCCAAGATGGCCCCTCAGCGGGGATCATAGTTTTAACATTGGACCCTATGGGAAAACACATTCAAAGATCTTCTCCTCTTAAACTACTGGGCCAGTTGAAACCAAACTTGGCCAACAATAGTCCCTAGATGGTCCCCTGCGAAAGATTGTTTTACAGATCCGTGCTATATCCAAGATTGCCGCCAGCGGGGACATTGGACCCTATGAGAAAACACTTTCAAAGATCTTCTCCTCTGGAACTACTGGGCCAATTAAAGCCAAACGTGGTCACAGTAGTCTTTAGATGGTCCCCTGCAAAACAGTTGTTTTTCAGATCCGTTCTATATCCAAGATGGCCACCAGCGGGGATCATAGTTTTAACATTGGACCCTATGGGAAAACACTTTCAAAGATCTTCTCCTCTGAAACTACAGGGCCAATTGCAACCAAACTTGGCCACCATAGTCCTTAGATGGTCCCCTGCAAAAATGTTGTTTTTCAGATCCGCGCTATATCCAAGATGGCCGCCAGCGGGGATCATAGTTTTAACATTGGACCCTATGGGAAAACACTTTCAAAGATATTCTCCTCTGAATCTACAGGACCAATTAAAACGAAACTTTGCCATTGTAGTCCTTAGATTGTCTCCTGTAAAAAAGTTGCTTTTCAAATCTGCGCGATATCCAAGATGGCCGCCAGCGGGGATCATAATTTCAACATTGGACCCTCTAGGAAAACACATTCAAAGATCTGTACTGAAATTGCTGGGCCAATTGAAACCAAACTTGGTCATAATAGTCCTTTCATGGTCCCCTGCAAAAAAAAATTGTTTTTCAGATTCATGCTATATCCAAGATGGCGGCCAGCGGGGATCATAGTTTTAACATTGGACCCTATGGGAAAACACATTCAAAGATCTTCTCCTCTGAAACTACAGGGCCAATTGAAACCAAACTTGGCCATTATACTCCTTTGATAGTCCCCTGCAAAAAAGTTGTTTTTCAGACCCGCGCTATATACAAGATGGCCGCCAGTTGGTAATTCAAAAATCTACTGGCCCATTTGAAACCAAACTTGGCTACAGTAGTCCTTAGATTGTCCCCTGGAACCAAAATTAGACTTAATGGTCCTTAGATGATCCCCTTCAAGAAAGGTGACAGTAGAACTGCATCCCATCCAAAATAGCTGCCAGTTATGCCAGTCTAAACATAGTTTAACTTGAGATAGTATAACATCAATGTCTATCAACAAATTTATAAATAATGCCCTTAAAACATTGGGATTATTTTAACTGCATATGTCAGCTGTGGCCTAGATGATCGATACAGGCTCTTGAGAGCCTCTTGTTTACTAATGGAGTTTTATAAGTCATATAAAGCCTGTTATTTGTGTGTAATATTGTGCTGTTCTACGTTGGGAGAGGAATTTATTTGCTCCAAAATCATGTGTAAAACTAGCTAAATTCATACTTTTCTACAAATGAATAGTACAATATAAATAGCCTGACTTCGTGATATCATAGGTGTGCAAGGTGTGCAAGGTGATTTTGGTAATTACTGCTCTGGCCAGTTTTTGCTGATTGTTTGATTGCAAAATTGTTTTGGTCATATTATTGTATAATGCTGTTATTAGCATTGGCCTTTACATCTGTAGACTGGAAGCTTTTCACACATACTTTTAGTTCAAGTGAAAAAAAATTGTTTTCTTTTATATATATTGCGACACTTATTAATTGTATCGTCAGGGGCATTAAGTTTTACAGTCATCTGAATGTACTTATGCACATGCGTCCACTTAACTTTTCTTCAGATAAAACTAACCAACCACTTGATGGAATGATTAGAAGTTTTTTTTCATGAATGCCATTCTGCTTTTAATTGGAACCTTGATTGGTAATTAAAATCTAATCTTATTCTGTATACATCGATTTCACATGTCAACTTAAATTCCTGTCTACCAGACAAACACTCTGGTAGGTGCACTTGTGTCTTATGGACACATTCTATTCTAAGGTTTTTTTTTAATTAAATGTTTTGGTCATGCCTTTATAGATATAGATTAAACTTGCTCAGAAGGTTTTTAAACCTCAATTATATCACTGAGTGAATAACTTCAATTTTTTTGTTATATTTTTTATTACTGATTTCTGTTATATTTTTTATTACTGATTTCTGTATATTAATGGGGCTTGCTACATTTTCTTTTTTTTCATTGATTTAAGCAACTGATATGACCATAGAAACAAGGAAATAATTTGCAATTACACTTACAACAGAGTGAGCAGGCGAAACACTAAGCTGTGAGGAGTTGCAGAATTTGTTCTGGCAATCCATTCACTGGGATAGATTTTCCCATTTTTAACTACTTGCTAAAAAGCAAGCTCTTATTATACCCCCGCTCCGAAGGAGAGGGGGGTATACTGTTTTACCCTTGTCCGTCTGTCTGTCCGTCTGTCCGTCCGTCTGTCCGTTCGTCCGTCCGTCCGGAACATCTTTCGTCAAGGATTTCTCAGCTTGTGTATGTAGTAATGATTTGATAATTGGTCTTAAGCTTAAGTATGATGAGTTGTACCGTGTCTCCCCTTTACAAATCCGTCACTCATCTACTTCCTGTTTGACGAAAACTTTGATTTTTCCCATTATAGCCATATATTGAAAATTTTCGTCGAGGATTTCTCAGCTTGTGTAGGTAGTAATGATTTGATATTTGGTCTGATGAGTTGTACCGTGTCTCCCCTTTTCAAGGCTGTCACTTATCTACTTCCTGTTTGACTATATCAATTTTTCCCATTATACCAATATATTGAAAATTTTCGGTCCATGCTTGTTTTGTGTCCACACTTGAACTGTGTCCACACCTGTATTGTATCCGCACACACTTAAATTTACACTTTCCATATTGATTCAGTGTTTCTACTAGATAAAATGAATTGTTACTTACTAATAATTTTGATTGACTTCTATGGTACTGAATTATAAAAAATAAATCCAAGATATCTGAAAACTGAGTTGATTAGTACCGACGAATATAACAATGTATAAGCAGTGTCACAATATCTATGTAGTATCTGCTGTTCATCATTGCAAATTAGATATGTACATTTATAGCAAGAGTAAGTTTTGTTTTTGTTGTATGTCTTATATTTTTTTTAGTGTCTGATAATGAATTTGAAGTCTTTTAGCTCACATGGCCATGCCAGCTAGGGTGAGCTTTTGCCATCACTTTACGTCTGTGGTCCTTCCGTCTGTCGTAAACTTTTTCTCCTCTGAAACTACTGGGCCAAATGAAACCAAACTTTGATTGATTAATCACCAGGATATCCACTTTCAAAATTGTGGTTTTTTTTAGTCGGCCGGCCAAACAACATGGCTGCCATTGCTAAAAATAGAACATAGGGGTCAATTGCAGTTTTTTGCAAATAACTCAAAAACCTTTACAGATATCAAAAATCTTACATGGGGTAAAATTGATCAGCAAGATCTACCTACTCTAAACTTTTGAAGAAAATCTGTCGACCCATCTTGGAGTTATTGCTCCTTTTACCTAAAATTTTCCGTTTTTTACTACTTTTCTTCTTATGTTTTAAAAATGATAGGAGATAGAGATGAAGTTGTTATCACAAAAATGTTCAGCATGGGAAGATCTCCATATCCTGCAATTTTGAAGAAAATCTGATGAACCATATAGGATTTAATGCCTTTTTTCATGAATTTTCATTTTTTAAAAATATTTTTTAGTTATATTTCATAGATGTTAAGTTTGAATGGAAACATGTTCAGCTTATAAAGGACTAAAGTTTCTACATATGTCTGGTAGGTTCGCATCTCATCCAAGATAGCCACCAGCAGGAAACAGTTTAACATTGGACCCTATGGGAACAAAAATCTTTTGCTCTGAAACTGCTAAGCCAATTGGAACCAAACGTGGCTACAATAGTCTTTGGATGGTCGTCTGTAAAAAACTTGTTTTTCAGGTCCGTCCTTTTTCCAAGGGAACAAAGTTTTACCTTAGACATGTTAGACCCTATAGGAAAACACATTCAAAGATACTGCTGGGCCAATTGGAACTAAACTTGGCCACAATAGTCTTTAGGTGGTTTCCTGCATAAAAGGTGTTTTTCAGGTTCACACTTTATCCAAGAGGACCGACAGCAGGGAACATAGTTTAACATCGGACCCTATCGGAAAATTTTCGAAGATCTGAAACTACCTAGCCAATTTTTCCCAGATTTGGCCACAATAGCCCTTGTTTGGTCCCTTCCAAGCAGAGGTGTGTTTTAGTTTTGCCTTTGATCCAAGATGACCGCAAGCGGGGAACTTAGTTTAAAATTGGGCCATATGGGAAAAAGCATTCAAAGGTCTTCTCTGAAATGTACATAGCAGATTGGTAACAAACTTGTCCACAATAGTATGAGGGTGGTCCCCTGCAAAAAAGGTGTTTTTCATGGTCATGCTTTATCCAAGATGACCGCCAGTGGGGAACATATTTTAACACTCGACCTAATGGAAAAACACATTGCTTGGTCAATTGGAAACAAAACTTGGCCACAATAGTCCTTGGATGGTACCCTCTAAAAGGATGTTTTTCAGGTTTGCACTTTAGCCCAGAAACATAGTTTAACATCAGACTCTATTGAAACATTTTTCAAAGGTCTTCTGTATTGAAACCACTGGGCAAATTGGATCCATAGTTTAACAAAGACAGCTGTCTATGTTAGCCAAGGTCCAGGTGAATGATAACAGGCTTCTAGGAGCCTCTGGTTTAGCAAATAAATCCTTATGAAATTAAATGTCATTTATTTGAATGCAATGTATATACTGGGACTTAACATAGCTTAATTTATATATCCGTATTCTTGCTTATATATTTTATTGTTTTATTTCCTAACTGCTAATTATTTATTTCATTATTTATTTCATTGTAATCCATGACATAATGCTTATTTTTATTTTGAAGAGTTGCAATTATGTTAGTGACTGTTCATATATATGAATCGACATTATCCATCAAGCACAATTTAGATCATCATTTTTATGCATCCATACATTCATTTTCGTCAGCTAAAACAAAATTTTTCAATTTTAACATTCTTCGTCTTCTATTTCTAAAAACTATAAACGATAGAGGTTAAGTGTAAATTGATAAAATGTTGGCCATGTAAAGATCTACCTATCCTGCAAATCCAAAAAACCCATGTAGGAGTTATTGCCCTTTTTTTCATCGAATTATCATATATTACGTCTGTTATTTCTATAAAAGGTAAAGGTCAAGTATGAATTGATAAAATGTTTGCCATGCCAAGATCTACCCACCTTATTTTATATTTTGTTTTATACATTTGAGCAAACAACCTGGCTAGAAACTTAAACTTTTGATGATCATTGTTAAGTTAAAATGCTTTAAGCAAGTAATTCTGTCTTTAATGGTCCAGTTTACAGTTCCCAAGCTACTAGGGGCCAAACAGGTCCAAAATTGCCTGAGATTTTTATTCTCCCTCGGATTTTGATGAATATTTGGGGTGAAAGAAAAACTAAGAAATTGCCATATTATAATCTTGGGGAAAACTTAACTTTATATGGAACATTAAATTTTTCAATGGCAACTTATGTATGTGTAATGAGTGTAGATGGTTCCTTGTCACTTTGTGAAGCTCAATTATTTTTAAATTTCTGACGAAGTAAGCTTTCAGAACCATGGCGATGGACATTATGAAGCATTCAGTTGTCTATTTTTGGCCAGTTATTTAAGCCATTCCACTAATTTTGTTTATAAAAAATTTCATTATGACATATTATATATGGTAATTGAGTGTGTACAGGCTCTGTTCAGTTTTTATTCATTTTACAGCTCTATGTTTAGTGTCCTTCTAAATTATGCTTGTTTTGTTAAAGTACGAGGGTTGTCCATAAAGTTCGTGGACAAGTCGGATTTTCAAATAAATAAGCGTTATTTATATGTATAATTTGCATATTCATATTTTATTAACAAAGTGAATATATAAGGTAAATTAGTTCAATTTAAAGATTAATTGTCAACTTTTCATGCCCCTGCGACTAAAGGTTGGGGGTGGGGGGCATATTGTTTTACCCTTGTCTGTCCGTCCTTCCGTCCGTTCATGCGTCTGTATGAATAAAAAACTCAACTTTTGATGTGATTCAGACACATTTCAACCAAATCCAAACTACTTCAAAGGACTCCGACTTACAATAAATAGATGTACACACACACACATCTTTTGAAATATTCAAAATGGCTGCGGTTGCCATGGAAACTGAAAAAATTCGGGAAAATTCAAATTGAGTCAAATTGGATGAAACTTTATAGGAAGGTTGTCTAGCACCCATAGAAATTAATTTTGGTCTCAGAATTTTCAAAATGGCTGCCGTTGCCATGGAAACTGGAAAAAGCGGGAAAATTCAAAGTGTCTCAAAATGGATGAAACTTTACAGAAAGGTTTGGTGGCATCCATTGAAATGATTTTTTTGCCTCAGAATTTCACTTGTTTATTTTGTGGAAAAAAAGGGGAGGTATATCATCGTGTGCATATTTGTACTGTGTCAACACCTGTTTGTGTCCACCCACACTTAAATTTGCATTTGCCATATTGATTCAGGGTTCACTTAGCGGGGGCATAAATTGGTTGCCATTCGGCGACAACTCTAGTTTATCCTTTGTTTTTTTTTATGAGAGCAGAGACCCGGAGCACACCAAAAATTACTGGAACAAATCACTCCTTGTATTTCAAATTTTGTGAAATTCTGAGAAAATTTATATGCAAATGCCACTGTAAATCAACAATATGTATATATATTACTCCCGTAAAATTTCATTATTCATAAGTAAGAAATAGCAGCGGATGGCTGCATTGTAAACCTGATCACAAGGTCGGAATTTCATGAAAATATTATGTTTGTCTAAAAAGGCGGAGCAGAAATCTATTCAGACATTTGAAAAATGCTTGTAGTTAGCCAAACAGTTCTATTGACCATTAGGAAATGTATAAAAATAACACTGTCGTCATTTTTAAATGAAACAATATTTTTGGACAAACCAGTTTCATAATAATACATATCTATGCAAGTCTTCTAATTTATATTGAAATGTGTGAAAAATGTAATGAAGATTATGACAGACGGTGATCGGCAAATCCTAAGTTATAAAGGGTGAACAAATATTTTTTGAAGACCATTCAGCAAGCCATTTTACCACATCATGAAAATAAATGGTCATTTCTGATTAATGATAATGATTCTTATCAATGGGAATGTAGCAACATTTTTTCAAATTTCAAGATGATATAAGGTTGAGATGTCATTCTTAATTCAGTGCTCCAGTTACTTGTATATGTCTTTTTAAATTCCTTCAAATCACGATTTCTAATGCATTGTTTGACATGAAAATTTGCATATTTATGGAGAAACACATACTGTTAAAAGAAATGTATAGTTTCATATAGTTTGTACTTGTTTGTGAATTTTATGAGGATTGTCTACAAACTTTATCGACAACCCTCGTATACAGTGGTATACATCACACTTATTTTACCAACAATTGTTACATTATTTGTTGCAAGAATATTTTGATATTTATAAATTAAAAATGTTTTATTATATAGATATTTAGCATATTAAGCTTTTAATTTTATAGCGATAAACACATACATGACATATATTAATTAATCAATTATTTAATATTATTAAATTGAATTGAATTATTTTTCATAAAACACTTTGAAAGTTTATTTATTGCTGGAAGCCCTGTGAACAGTCCAATTGAAACAATGAAATAAAGAATTCATCTACGTTTTCATGTTAAATATAATTTTATAAAAACATTGTTACTCGTTGTGCTATACTTTTGCTATTTTGATATACATTTATATGCCTTGGTCACAATCAGATGACACTTTTTATTTCATCCATGTTACATGCAATTATAGTGTACTCACATACATGTCAACCTCTGGGAAGGCCAAAGTTGGTGATCACCCACTTTGCCAAGTGTCCAAAGTGGGTCATTTTTGTGTAGCGACATATCAGTACTTTATAGGGGGCAACATCATGCAAAATCAGCATAAATATTCTTTAATGAATGTAAATATCATTATATGTACCTGTATCTCAGTTTGAAGCATTATTAATTATGGCTGCCAACATTGTATTTTTAAGAACATTTTTACTTGGGCTATTTTCATAACTTATTATCAGTAGTGTCTCATTTTTTAATCAAATTTTAATGCATAGCTGATTTCTGATCAGAGGGAAGGATTATTCTTGGAATATGGAGTTGGGTTTTCAGAAGAGTTAATAGATCTTAGAAGGGAAGTGGGGCTTATCTTGCCCTTTATTTATAGATTGGTTGCTAATTTTAATTTGATTGTCTTTCTGCGATGCCTTCTAGTTCTTATCATGGTCAACTATGGTCACCATTTCAAGCTGTATCAATATTCTTATAAACTTTCCACTTCACTTCAACTTTGTTACCCGTCAAGATCCAATTGCTGGACATTTATAGCGAGGTTAATTGTTGACAGTTTTCTAGCTTGTTAAGACGTTCTCCGCGATCTCTCATTTCAGTCAGACTACTATCGATGATTTGGCAACATGGCTTTCTATTTATTTCACTGATTTTCACGTTTTTCGACTCCTAGTCTGTGGAAGTGTTCAGTGTCGCTGATAATTATTCTGAAAATTCGTTTTGGTATCTCATCTCATCTTCCACTTAGGACATTATGATCATTGTTTGTAGTTTATGACATTTCTACATGGAATGCATAGAGTAAAGTTTCGGTTATATCTCCTAGTTAAGTGTCAAAACATCAATCAACCCGCTGTCAAGTTTTGTTTAGAGTCACCATTTTCATCTCTTTAAAGTGTGATCAAATGTAACTCAAATTTTTATTGACTAATGATCTAGTGATCAAATGTAACACGAATTCTGATTTGCTATTGAAGGAGCATCTCCGGTCAAAAGCAGTGATTTACGGTAAAATCGGGAGATTCTAGTAACCCGCGTGGGTGACGGTTCAGTAACTTTTTACTTTTTAGCTAGGTGTAACCCACGAAAAACGGGTCACTTGACATTATGTACTCAGAAGTGTTAATTATTACTCTAAATCATGGAAGGATCATGTGTATAGATTGTTTTTACTATTGGAGAAAAGCTTGGGTTTTTGTTAAACCATATTTTTTAAAAATCAAACTTTTATGGTCCAAAATTAGCAAAACGTCACCATTACGGTGGTACATAGTCGTCTTGTCATCGCCCCTGTACATGCAAAACTTTCAACACAAGGTTCTCTGGCACAAAGCCAAAGCTTTTATTAATGAAGGAAATTTGGACCCACATGTTTTAAAATAAGGGGCTAAAAATTGCCAATTTTGGTGTTTTTGCATATATGATTGCAGATCTTTTAATTTCATACCCCCCTCCCCCCAAAAGAAACCCACTTTGAAATTTCGAAGAAATGCAAAAACCCATGTAGGAGTTATTGCCCTTTTTTCACGGAATTTTCAAAATTTTCATATTTTACATCTTTATTTCCAAAACTATAGAAGATGAAGGTTCAGTGTAAAATGATAAAATGTTTGCCATGCTGTGGCGACTTCAAAACTGATGTTGAAAATTATTGGTTGACCGCTATTTTCAAAATGGCCGCCAAAAAAAGGCGGGAAAATTAGACATTGTCCGATTTCAATGAAATTTGGTTTCCAAATAGATATAGATGCTGCGACTTCAAAACTGATGTTGAAATTTTTTGTTGACCGCCATTTTAAAAATGGCCGCCAAAAAGGTGGGAAAATTCAACATTGTCCGATTTCAATGAAATTTGGTATCCAATTGGATATTGATGTCACTACTTCAAAACCGATGTTAAAAATGGATTGTTGACTGCCATTTTAAAATGGCCACCAAAAAAAAGGCGGAAAAATTCAAAATTGTCGGATTTCAATGAAATTTTGTTTCCAATTGATATTGATGTTGCGTCTTCAAAACCGGTGTTGAAAATTGTTTGTTGACTGCAGTTTTCAAAATGGCCGCCAAAAAGGCGGGAATATTCAGCATTTCTGGATTTCAATGAAATTTGGTTTCCAAATAGGTATCGATGTCGCAGCTTCAAAACATCTTGAAAATTGTTTGCTTACGGCCATTTCCAAAATGGCTGCCAAAAAAGGCAGGAAAATTCAACATTGTTTGATTTCAGTGAAATTTGGTTTCCAAATAGATATTAATTTTGCGACTTCAAAACCGGTGTTGAAAATTGTTCTTTGACTGCCATTTACAAAATGATGTCTCGACTTCAAAACTGGTGTCAAAAGTGGTCCTTTGTCAAAAAAGCCCAATAAAGAAATATAGTAAAACACTATCGGATTTTAAATACAGTTCAAGATGTTCAAGCTACCAAAGTTTGAGAGACTGAAGATCAACTGTATAACTTACAATATTAGCTTAATTGTTGCAGCTGAAAACCAGGTGAGTGAAACAGGCCCCTGGGAGCCTCTGGTTATAACCCCGCTCTGTAGGAGAGGGGGGTATACTGTTTTACTCTTGTCTGTCTGTGTGTCCGTCCGGAACGTCTTTTGTCAAGGATTTCTCAGCTTGTGAATGTAGTAGTGATTTGATATTTGGTCTGAAGCTTTAGTATGATGAGTTGTATCGTGTCTCCCTTTTCAAGTCCGTAACTCATATACTTCCTGTTTGATGATAACTTTGATTTTTAGCTCACCTGGCTATGCCAGGGTGAGCTATTGCCATCACTTGGCGTCCATCGTCCGTCCGTCCGTCGTCCGTCCGTCGTTAGCTCACTTTCAAAAATCTTCTCTGAAACCGCTGGGTCAAATGGAACCAAATTTTAACTGAATCATCAAAAGGGTATCTAGTTTCAAATTTGTTATTTTGTATGTCTTAGGTCAAACAACATGGCTGCCGTTACTAAAAATAGAACATAGGGGTAAATTACAGTTTTTGGCAAATAACTCAAAAACCGTTTAAGAAATAAAAAATCCGACATGGGAGAAAAAATGATCAGCATGAGAAGATCTACCCATGCTGAAATTTTGAAGAAAATCTGCTGACCCTTCTAAGAGTTTTTGCCCTTTTTCCGTAAACCTCCTCTTAACCTAAGCTTTCGGATGCATGCCTACAGATTTTGCGTTACTGTTACCTTTTCCAAGCTAAAAGAGGTCAAAGGGAGTCAAAATTGCACTTTTACAAAGTACATCAAAATTTTAATTTTTATTGGATTTTAATAGGATTTGGGTTTTTTTGTTGTTGTAATTTTTGCTGCTCAGCTGGCCTAAAAGGCTATGTGAGCTTTTGCCATCACTATGCCTCCGTCATCTGTCTGTCTGTCTGTCAACAATTTCAAATATCCTCTGAAACCACAAGGCGGATAACAGGTTAAGTGTAAAGGGCAAAAATGTTTATCATGATGTTATCTTCTTACCCTGCAATTTGGAAGAAAATTTGAGGACCCCTGTTGGAGTTTTTGCCCTTTTTAGGTTAAATTTTCCGAATATTAGCTTTGTTCATCTGTTATTTCAAAATCTCTTGAAGATAAAAGTTACGTGTAAATGGCAAAAATGTTTATCATAATGTTATCTACTTTCCCTACAATTTTGAAGAAAATCTGAGGACCCCTGTTGCAGTTATTGCCCTTTTTAGGTCAAATTTTCTGAATTTTACCATTGTCCGTATGTTTTTTTTTAAAAAACTATGGAAGATAGAGGTTTTATGTGTAAATTGCAAAAAGGTGACCATGATAAGATCTACTTACCCTGCAACTTTGAAGAAAATCTAAGGACCCTTGTTGGAGTTATTGCCTTTTTTTAGGTCAGATTTTCCCAATTTTAACATTGTCTGTTATTTCAAAAACTATTTAAGATAGAGGTTAAGTGTAAATGTTTACAATGATGAGATCTTTTGAAGACATTCTGAAGACCCATGTTGGAATTGTTGCCCTTTTTGGTCAAATTTTTGGAATATTAATATTGTTCGTCTGTTACTAGTATTTCAAAAACTATTGAAGATAGAGTTTAAGTCAGTTGTAAATTGCAAAAAAGTTTACCATTTGGCGATCTACTTGCCCTGTTGTTCTGAAGAAAATTTGAGGACCCCTGTGAGAGTTATTGTCCTTATTTTGTCAGATATTCCTTTAATATGAAAATGTTATCTGCATTGAAACTACTTGATCAATTGAAACCAAACCTAACCAGGTGAGCAATTATAGGCTCCTAGGAGCCTCTGGTTTATTTTTTTGTCCAGCATTATTTTGTCAAAGCATTAGCATTGAATGTACACTTATTCGATGTGCTGCATTCGTATCATGCACTCTTTGCATAGCCGTTCATTAGTGAATGGTACATATTTGGCAATTTATTGTAGTCTTATCTTGTGACTTCTATTTCTTGGCCCGATTTTGTCCCATCCGTAGACATTTTACCACAATAAATAGATGGCTTTTTTTACATGTCTGATCTTCTTGTTTGGAAGATTGATTCTTCTGCATCAAGGTTAAATAAAACTTTAATTTTTTATGAGTTGCACTGAATTTTTCAGAGGGTTTAGGATAAATGAGAGAATTTGAAAGTACCAAAATACAAAAAATGTGTTATTTTTAACACTATTTCTGACATAACTGTCTTCTGAAATTTCTGTCAACTTTTTTTCTGAATGCACAAATTATTATTATATATATATTTTTTTTTTGATTTTTTTTTAAAGTAATACGTGTATTTATATCAACTTGGGATGAAAATGACAAGGAATGGACAATATTACCAAGAATGAATATTTCCAAGATGGCCGCCAGCGGGAAACATAGTTTTAACATTGGACCCTATGGGAAAACACTTTCAAAGATCTTCTTCTCTGAAACTACTGAGCCAATTGGAACCAAACTTGGCCACAAAAGTCCTTGGGTGGTCCCTTACAAAAAAGGTGTTTTTTTTAGGTCCAAGCGATTTCCAAGATGGCTGCCAACGGGAAACATAGTTTTATCATTGGACCCTATGGGAAAACATTTTCAAAGATCTTCTTCGCTGAAACTACTGAGCAAATTGGTACCAAACTTGGCCACAATAGTTTTTGGGTGGTCCCTTACAAAATGGTGTTTTTTCAAGATCGCACTACATTCAGCATGGCCGCCAGCGGGAAACATAGTTTTAACATTGAGCCCTATGGAAAAACACATTCAAAGATCTTCTCCTCTGTAACTACTGGGCAAATTGGAACCAAACTTGGCCACAATAGTCCTTTGGTGATCCCTTACAAAAAAAAAGTGTTTTAAGGTCTGCGCGAATTCCAAGATGGCCGCCAGCGGGAAACATAGTTTTAACATTGGAGCCTATGGGAAAACACTTTCAAAGATCTTCTTCTCTGAAACTACTGAGCCAATTGGAACCAAACTCGGTCACAATAGTCCTTGGGTGGTTCCTTACAAAAGGGTGTTTTTTAGGTCCGCGCAATTTCCAAGATAGCTGCCAGAGGGTAACATAGTTTTAACATTGGACCCTATGGGAAAACATGTTCAAAGATCTTCTTCTCTGAATCTACTGAGCCAGTTGGTACCAAACTTGGCCACAATAGTCTTTGGGTTGTCCCTTACAAAAAAGGTGTTTTTCAGGATTGCGCTAGAATCAACATGGCCGTCAGAGGGGGACACAGTTTTAACATTGAACCCTATGGGAAAACACATTCAAAGATCTTCTTTTCTGAAACTACTGGGCCAATTGGAACCAAACATCGCCACAATAGTCGTTAGGTGGTCCTTTGCAAGAAAGGTGTTTTTCAGGTCAGTGCTATATTCAAGATGGCCACCAGCGGGAAACATAGTTTTAACATTGGATCCTATGGGAAAACATTTTCAAAGATCTTCTTCTCTGAAACTACTGAGCCAATTGATACCAAACTTGGCCACAATAGTCTTTGGGTGGTTCTTTACAAAAAGGTGTTTTTCAGGATTGCGCTACATTCAACATGGCGGCCAGCGGGGGATATAGTTTTAACATTGGACCCTTAGTATGGGTAAACCCATTCAAAGATCTTCTCCTCTGAAACTACTGGGCTAATTGAAACCAAATTTGGCCACAATAGTCCTTAGGTGGTCCTTTGCAAAAAATGTGTTTTTCAGGTCAGCGCGATATTCAAGATGGCCGCCAGGGGGGAAACATAGTTTTAACAATGGACCCTATGGGAAAACACTTTCAAAGATCTTCTTCTCTGAAACTGCTGAGCCAATTGGAACCATACTTGGCCACAATAGTCCTTAGGTGGTCCCTTGCTAAAAAGGTGTTTTTCAGGATCGCACTATATGAAACATGGCCTCCAGTGGGGAAGATAGTTTTAACATTGGACTTTATGGGAAAACACATTCAAAGATCTTCTCCTCTTAATCCACTGAGCCAATTGGAACAAAACTTGGCCGCAATAGTCATTGAGTGGTCCCTTGCAAAAAGATGTTTTTCAGGACAGCGCGATATCAAACATGGCAGCCAGCAGGGACCTTAGTGTTTCCCATGGGGTCCAATGTTAAACTAGCAGAGGTCCTCTCCCTTTTAATTTATAAGGGATATTGGATTTATAGTTTAATTATATATAAGGGCTCTTTAACATAAAATGTCTATGTTAATCAAGGGCCAGGTGAGCGATACAGGCTCTAGAGAGCCTCTTGTTTTCTAATTGAACACCTTTAAAGCCTTTAAAAAAATATGTATGCATTAGTTCGACTCAAATTGATTGTTTTATTTGACCAAATGTATACCAATAGAAAAACTGGCAAAATATATATATTGACAAACTTTAATTTTTGACCTGGATGAAACACATTTTGTCATCTGATTGTGACCAAAGCGATACATTAAATTTTGTTGTCTTCATATTTACAATTTGTTAAATTAATGGAGTTTTATATAGAAGAATGAATTTATGAATTGTCATTATATAATTATGATCATTTTATGCAAGTTATTATTTTCTCCCTTTTGTATTTATAAAATTAATATTTATATTATGTTCCTGAATTTTATAATTTAATTACATAAATTTGTATATATTGATCTTACCTCATTTACATATATTCTTGTTCACTGAATTTGTAAGCCACTGTAAATTTATTTCTTGTATATAGCTTTCTTGAATAGATCACCAATTTTAAAATGTTTCATGGTTGACACTTGAACTGTAGATACTTAATGATTTTTTCACTTGAGCGCAAAATTAAATGTAGAACTTTATTTCACATTTTTGGATAGTGTCCAAATGTTGCCTAAACATTTTTTTCTGTATTTTGTGTACCTGAGGTACAGAAGTAATATACCGCAGTTATGTAAGTATACAGTCAATGCACATTGCAACGATCTGGCAATATCTGGGGTATTGCCAAAGTTTACACTATTGTGGTTTCGGGTTATGTTGGTACTTTATACAGTTATGGTATTTATATTTTAATGATCTGTACCTGAGGTATGGCTTTAAGTATCTACGTATGATCTTTTTGTTTGATAGATTGATTCGTATAACAAAACTTAAATCTTGATGAGTTTTACTGAATTTTTCAGAGGGATTAGAATAAATGAGAGAATTTGAAAGTACCAAAATACAAAAGAATGTGTTATTTTTAACACTTTTTCTCTGAATGCACAATTTTTTTATTGGATTGTTTAAAGTAATATGTGTATTTATATTAACTTGGGGGGAAAGTGACAAAGAATTGACAACATTAACAAGTATGAATGTTTTTAGATGAGTCTATTTGGTTATTTTTTTTCCAATTGAACACCTTTAAATCCTATTTAAAAAAAATATGTATGCATTAGTTCGACTCAAATTGATGGTTTTATTTGACCAAATGTATATACCAATGGAAAAACTGGCAAAATATATATTTTTACAAACTTAAATTTTTGACCTGGATGAAACACATTTTGTCATCTGATTGTGCCCAAAGCGATACATTAAATTTTGTTGTCTTGATATATACAATTTGTTAAATTAATGGAGTTTTATTTACATGAATGAATTTATGAATTTTCATTATATAATTATGAACATTTTATGCAAGTTAATATTTTCTCCCTTTTGTATTTGTAAAATTAATATTTATATTATGCTCCTGATTTTTATAAGTTAATAACATAAATTTGTATATATTGATCTTACCTCATTTACATATATTCTTGTTCACTGAATTTGTAAGCAACTGTAAATTTATTTCTTGTATATAGCTTTCTTGAATAGATCACCAATTTTAAAATGTTTCATGGTTGACACTTGAACTGTAGATACTTAATGATTTTTTCACTTGAGCGCAAAATTAAATGTAGAACATTATTAGTGTCCAAAATGTTTAGCAACATGTTGCCTAAACATTTTTTCTGTATTTTGTGTACCTGAGGTACAGAAGTAATATACCGCAGTGATGTAAGTATACAGTCAATGAACATTGCAACGATCTGGCAATATCTGGGGGTATTGCCAATGTTAACACTGTTGTTGTTTCGGGTTATGTTGGTACTTTATACAGTTATGGTATTTATATTTTAATTATCTGTACCTGAGGTATTGCTTTTAGTATACCTGAAGTCTTTGAAGAAGTTAACTGTTACGGTAGTTTATACAGTTAGAATATGTATGAATTTTGATCCATACCTGCGGTTATTAGTCCCCTACTAGCGATAGCCGAAGGGGATCTTAGGTTTGTCCGTCCGTCTGTCTGTCCATCAGTCCCGCATCAGTTTTCCGCATTTTTAGCTCACCTGACCCGAAGCTATTGCCATCACTTGGCGTCCGTCGTCCGTCAGTCCGTCCGTCCGTCCGTCCGTCCGTCGTAAACTTTTTCAAAAATCTTCTCCTCTGATACCGCAAGGCCAATTTGAACCAAACTTGGCCTGAATCATTACCAGGGTATCCTCTTTCAAAATTGTATCCGATGAGTCAGAGGACCAAACAACATGGCTGCCGTTACTAAAAATAGCACATAGGGGTAAATTGCTGTTTTTGGCAAATAACTCGAAAACCGTTACAGATATCAAAAATCTGACAGGAGTAAAAGTGAATTAGCATGGCAAGATCTACCCGCAGTGGCGGATTTAGGGGGGGGGGGGCCCGGGTGGGCCCGGGCCCCCCCTTAGGTCGGAAAATATTTAAAATTCCTAGGGGTTTTTAACAAAATTGGGTTCCGGGCCCCCCCTTTTGAAAAAAATATTGGTCGGGCCCCCCCTTAGCAGAAAGTCTGGATCCGCCACTGACCCGCCCTGCAATTTTGAAGAAAATCTGATTACCGGTTTTGGAGTTATTGCCCTTTTTCCAGAAATTTTTCAAAATATTAATATTTTTTATTTTTTATCAAAGGAACTATAGCAGATAGAGGTCAACTTTAAATTGCAAAAATGTTCAGCATATCAAGATCTACTCACCCTGAAATTCTGGAGAAAATCCAAAAAACCCTTGTAGGAGTTATTGCCCTTTTTTCACAGAATCTTCAAAATTTTCATATTTTTCGCCTTTTATTTCTAAAACTATAGAAGATGAAGGTTAAGTGTAAATTGATCAAATGTTTGCAATGCTATGGTGACTTCAAAAGTGGTGTTGAAAAATTGATCGTTGACCGCCATTTTCAAAATGGCCGCCAAAAAAAGGCGGGAAAATTCAACATTGTTCAATTTCAATAAGATTTGGTTTCCTAATAGATAGTGATGTTGCGACTTTAAAACCAGTGTTGAAAATTGTTTGTTGACCGCCATTTTCAAAATGGCGGCAAAGAAAGGCAGGAAAAATCAACGTTGTCCGATTTCAATGAAATTTGGTTTCCAAATAGGTATTGATGTCACAACTTCAAAACCGATGTTAAAAATTGTTCGTTGAATGCCATTTTCAAAATGGCCGCCGAAAAAGGCGGGAAAATTCAACATTGTCCGATTTCAATGAAATTTGGTTTCCAAATAGATATTGAAGTTGCGACTTCAAAAACTAATGTTGAAAATTGTTCGTTGAACGCCATTTTCAAAATGGCCGCCAAAAAGGCGGGAGAATTCAACATTGTCCAATTTCAATGAAATTTGGTTTCCAAATAGATATTGATGTTATGACTTTAAAACTTATGTTTTAAATTGTCATTGCCCACCATTTACAAAAAGATGTTTTGACTTCAAAACTGGTGTCGAAAGTGGTCCTTAGCAAGAATGTTTTTTGTAAAAAAATATAGTAAAACATGATCAGACTTTTAAATACAGTTCAAGATATTAGTGGTGTTCCAGCTACCAAAGTTTGAGAGACTGAAGTTCAACTGTATAACTTACAATGTAAGCTTGTTGTCGTATTGTGCTTCATAGTTCTCTTCACAGTATAAGGAATATGTTTAAACTGGATTAAAAAGGGGAACCCTGCCAAAATTTTTTTATGGAAAGGGGGACTTGGAATGTTTTGATTTCAGCAATATGCATTTTCTGAATTATAAGGGGAACCCCGGCCAAAATTGTTTTTGAATGATGGTCTGAAATTGGTTGTAATGGATAGTGGTGCTTTAAACTACCGTTGAAACTGCTGAATCTACTTGCCCAATTGGAACCATACTTGGTGACAACTGTCCATAGTCAGTACCTATCGAAGAATGTGTCTGGTAAGTCTGCATGTATTCCAAGATGGCCGCCAGCGGGAGACATAGTTTAACATTGGACCCTATGTGAAAAACACATTCAAAGACATTCTTCTCTGAAACTACTTGGTCAGTTTGAATCAAACTTGGTCACAATAGGCCATTAATGGTCTTCTTAAAAAATTATGTCTGACAAGTCTGCACCTCATCCAAGATGGCGGCCAGCGAGGACCATTGTTTAACATTGGACCCTATGGGGAAAACACGTTCAAAGATTTTCTCCTTTGAAACTTCTAGAAAATGGGACACTTTAACATTGGGTTACTTTGGGCTGCAGTTTATGCCAGTCATGGATCAGGTGAGCTATACAGGCTCTTGAGAGCCTCTAGTTTTTCTAAACCATTGCCGGTATTGATCTACTATTTAATATGTGAGTCTGACTCAATGAGTTATAGAACAGGTTCAAGTTTGGTTCCGGTCCACTGATATTTGACAGAGTTATTGGCCTTTGACTGGGAAAATTTTAGTAAAATATCAGTTATCTGCACTTTTTGTCTTAACCATTGCAGATATTGACCTAATATTTTGTATGAGAGTCTACCTCAATGAGTTACAGAACAAGTATAAGCTTGGCTCCGGTCCACTGATTTTTGACAGAGTAATGGGCCTTGACTTAGAAAATTTTAGCAAAATATCAGTTTTCTGCTCTTTTTTCTGAATCATTGCAGGTATTGATCAAATAATTTGCATGTGAGTCTACCTACGTGAGTTACACATTAAGTTGAAGTTTGGTTATGGTTACCTGATTTTTAAAGGAGTTATTGGCGTTTGACCTTGGAAATTTTAGGAAAATATCAGTTTTCCACACTTTTTTCTGCACCATCGCCTGTATTGATCTTATATTTGGTATATTTGAGTCTACCTTAATGAGGTAAGTAGTTAATTTCTGGTGAAGTGATTTTTGACAGAATTATGGGCCTTTGACTTAGAAAACTTGTTTTACTATATTTGCTGGTGTAACAAAGCTTTGCTCCACCGGTCGGGAACTTGGTATTGTCTTGCAATGCGATCCACACATATTGTTCATGTGTATCTAAAGTACAGAAGTATCCTACTGTTGTTGATATGGTGATATTTTGTACAGTTAGTATATGAAAGCTTTTTTATCCATACCCTAGGTTGTGGTCATTTCTACCTCAAGTACAGAAATGCTATGTTGTTGTATTTTACTATGGTTGTAGTTTATTCAGTGTGTGTATGATGTAGTGATGTTTACCTGTGGTATTGTTCAGATGTATCTTGACGTATAGAAGTACTGCATTGTTGAGGTTAAAGGTTATGATGATAGGTTCTGTACTTGTTGTCTGTTGCAATGATCTGTACCTGAAGTTTTGAAATACTATATTGCGGGTATTGAGGCTTATATTATTTGAAAGAATAAAATACCGATGTATTACAGTAAATTTTCATTCTGCAAAATGCCATTTCGGCAAATTATGCCTTATCAGTGCAGATGACACCAAAATACATGGAAGAACAAAATTTCCAAATGGTGAATAAAAGGATATGGATTAAATGCACATGAGACAAAGTCTCTACAAATACATGGTAAGAAACAAGCAAAGGAACAACGCTTTTATTGTTGTTCTTCATCTGGAAGTCACCATGAGGCCTTCAAAAATGAGCTTTGCTCATACCTCATAGTAAGTTCAAGACGGCCCCTAGCACCGGTTTAAGCGGAATTCAACGCTACATCCATGTCTTTCTTGGTCATAGGTGCGGGATTGTCAACAAACATCAATTAAACTGGCAAAGTGCTCTTACAATCACTCTCATCCTTTGCCCGACAAAAGCACCAGTGTCTTAAGCTAGTGGACTACTAAAACATATAGACAAACACAGGGCACTCATCAAGTCGAATGTAAGAAAACTTGGCGTTATAAAATAGTGAGATGTGGGCACTTAAAACAGGTGGTCTGGATTACATTTCGAAATTAATAAAATAAATGCCAAAATTTGAAAGTATCAATAGTATATCCATATGAGAAATTCTCTCACGCACAAGTACACCATAACTGAAAAATATAGAAAGCATATATCTCTCGCACGGGGAATCTTTTTACGGACTCCAAACTGCAGGAGAGACAAACTACAGTCGTAAATGGTGAATAAAAGGATATGGAGTAAATGCACATGAGACAAAGTCTCTACAAATACATGGTAAAAAACAAGCAAAGGAACAACGCTTTTATTGTTCTTCTTCATGTTGAAGTCACCATGAGGCCTTCAACAATGAGCTTTGCTCATACCTCATAGTAAGTTCAAGACGGCCCCTAGCACCGGTTTAAGCGGAATTCTTTGCTAATTGTCGAGCAACGCTACATCCATGTCTTTCTTGGTCATTGGTGTGGGATTGTCAACAAACATCAATTAAACTGGCAAAGTGCTCTTACAATCACTGTCATCCTTTGCCCGACAAAAGCACTAGTGTCTTAAGCTAGTGGACAACTACAACATATAGACAAACACAGGGCACTCATCAAGTCGAATGTAAGAAAACTTGGCGTTATAAAATAGTGAGATGTGGGCACTTAAAACAGGTGGTCTGGATTACATTTCGAAATTAATAAAATAAATGCCAAAATTTGAAAGTATCAATAGTATATCCATATGAGAAATTCTCTCACGCACAAGTACACCATAACTGAAAAATATAGAGAGCATACATCTCTCGCACGGGGAATCTTTTTACGGACTCCACACTGCAGGAGAGACAAACTCCAGTCGTAAATGGTGAATAAAAGGATATGGAGTAAATGCACATGAGACAAAGTCTCTACAAATACATGGTAAAAAACAAGCAAAGGAACAACGCTTTTATTGTTGTTCTTCATCTTGAAGTCACCATGAGGCCTTCAACAATGAGCTTTGCTCATACCTCATAGTAAGTTCAAGACGGCCCCTAGCACCGGTTTAAGCGGAATTCTTTGCTAATTGTCGAGCAACGCTACATCCATGTCTTTCTTGGTCATGGGTGCGGGATTGTCAACAAACATTAATTGAACTGGCAAAGTGCTCTTACAATCACTGTCAAAAAAGTATACAAATGAATGGGAGCAAACAAACCCGAAGTTCTGAAACAGTGAAGCTAAAAATATATTATCATGTTTGGTTATTTGTTCTCTATCAGTTTTTAAATATCTTTGAGTATATGGTCTTCCAAACATTTAGATTTTATCTGCACTGAAGAGACACAAGTTGTCGAAATGCGCATATGCAGAAAGTAAATTCACAGTAACCTCGGTATTTAGTTATTTGTTACCACTGGGTCGATGCTACTGCTGGTGGACTGTTAGTCCCCGAGGGTATTCACCAGCCCAGTAGTCAGTACTTCGGTTCTGACCCGAAAGCCGATTATTTTTGGAACCTTACAATATCTAAAATTTTGTAAATAATGTTGAAAACCAAGGAGTATCTCCCTCATGCATAGCTCTGTCCTTAGCTAATTTTGGCTTTACATTTAGATCATATTTGGTTATTTGTTCTCTATCAGTTTTTAAATATCTTTGAGTATATGGTCTTCCAAACATTTAGATTTTATCTGCACCGAAGAGACATAAGTTGTCGAAATGCGCATATGCAGAAAGTAAATTCACAGTAACCTCGGTATTTAGTTATCAATTATTCAAGGTCAGAGCTTTGCAAATATCCAATCCTTGACTGCATATAGAATTTATGCCGGAAGGACATGATACACATCTTGACAATGTTCATAATAGCATTTGCAGTTATGGTTTATACAGTTGGAGTATCTCTGTTGTAGTGATCTGAATCTTAGGTTTTCATCATGCGAACCTGGAAGTGCAGGAATAATATACCGTAGTGATGTAATGGTTTATACAGTTTATCCTCTTAAGCCACAGAGCCAATTGGAACCAAACTTGGTCAAAATAGTCCTTGGGTGGTCCCCTTCAAAAAAGGTATCCGGTATGTCCGTACCTAATCCAAGATGGCCTCCAGCAGGGAACAGTTTTAACATTGGACCCTATGGGAAAGACATTCAAAGATCTTCCCAGAAAGTACCCGTCCAATTATATCCAAACTTAGTCACAGTGGTGCTTAGATGGTCCCTTCCGAAAAGGTATTCGGCAGGTCCATACCTCATCCAAGATGGCCACCAGTGGGGAATATAGTTTTAACATTGGACCCTATGGAAAAGACATTCAAAGATCTCAGAAACTACTAGTCCAATTAAATGTAAACTAGGCCACAATGGTCCTTAGATGGTCCCTTCCAAAAAGATATCCGGCAGGTCCGTACCTCATCCAAGATGGCTGCCATTGCCAATTGGGGAACATAGTTTTAACATTGGACCCTATGGAAAATACATTCAAAGATCGTCTCAGAAAGTACTAGTCCAATTAAAACTAAACTTAGCCACAATGGTCCTTAGATGGTCCCATCAAAAAATGTATCTGGCAGGTCGGTACCTCATCCAAGATGCCAGCAGGAAGATAGTTTTAACATTGGAACCTATGGAAAAGACATGCAAAAATCTCCTCAGAAACTACTAGTCCAATTAAAACTAAACTTGGCCATAATGGTCCTTAGATGGTCCCATCCAAAAAATGTATCTTGCAGGTATGCACCTCGTCCCAGATGGGCGCAAGCGGGAAGATAGTTTTTAACATTAGACCCTATGGAAAAGACATTCACTATCATCTCAGAAACTACCAGTCCAATTAAAACTAAACTAAGCCACAATGGTCCTTAGATGGTCCCTTCCAAAATAGGTATCCGGCAGATCTATGCCTCATCCAAGTTGACCGCCAGCGGGAGCACAGTTTTAACATTGGGCCCCATGGAATATTAATTTAAGATCTTCTCAGAAACTACTAGTCCAGTTAGAACCAAACTAAGCCACAATGGTCCTTAGGTGGTCCCATCAAAAAATGCATCTGGCAGGTCCGTACCTCATCCAAGATGGACACCATCTGGAACATAGTTTTTACATTGGCCCTATTTATTTAAAGGGGAACCTCTGCCCAATTTTTTAAATTTTGATTTGAATTGTGGTCTGAATGTTTAAATTTCGGCAATATGTATTACCTTGATTATAAGGGGAACCCCTGCCCAAATTTTTTATGCCCCGCCTACGAAGTAGGAGGGGTATATAGTTTTCGGGTACGTTGTCCGTCCGTACATCCGTACGTCCGTACGTAATGCTCAGGTTAAGGTTTAGGTTGATGGTAGTTTACCTTGAAGGAGGTATGATATCTTCTTGAAACTTTGTATGCAGATAGACCATGACATGAACTGCAACATTTTGGAATGAAACGGATGCTGTGACCTCAGGGTCATGGGTCATTGACTTTCAATATCAGGAGTGAATATTTGATATACTACAGGTTAAGATTAAGGTTGAAGGTAGTTTACCTTGAAGGAGGTATGATATCTTGATGAAACTTTGTATACAGATAGACCATGACATTAACTGCAACATTTTGGAATGAAACGGATGCTGTGACCTCAGGGTCATGGGTACTTGACTTTGAACATCAGGAGTGAATATTTAATATACTACAGGTTAAGGTTTAGGTTGAAGGTAGTTTTCCTTGAAGGTGTGATATCTTGATGAAAATTTGTATGCAGATGGACCATGACATGAACTGCAACATTTTGGAAGGAAATGGATTTTATGACCTCAAGGTCATGGTTCAATGACTTAGAATATTAGGAGTGAATGTTTGATATACTACAGGTTAAGGTTAAGGTTGAAATTAGTTTACCTAGAGGGAGGTTTGATATCTTGATGAAACTTTGTATAATTATACATCATTACATGAACAGCAATGTTTTAGTGCCAAACAGATACTGTGACTTCAAGGTCATGGTTCATTGGCTTTAAAGTTTATGATTGAATTTTTGATAACGCTCATTTATTTAATTTTTGAAATTCTTCTTAGCATCTTTTTTGTCCTTTATGTTTAAACATCCATTTTTATAAATGAAATCTTTGATTCCAATTTTGGTAAATTTCCTGAAACTCTCCAAGACCTTTATTTTGGAAATTTTACCTAGCAACCATATATTTTTTAGTTTCTTTTTGTCAAAACACAAATTTTCAAATACTGAATTGCAAAAATCTTTGATTCCAATTTTGGTAAATTTCCTGAAACTCTCTAAGACCTTTAATTTTGGAAATTTCACATAGCAGCCATACATTTTTTAATTTATTTTGGTCAAAATACCAATTTTCAATAACTGAATTGCAAAAATCTTTGATTCCAATTTTGGTAAATTTCCTGAAACTCTCCAAGACCATTTAATTTTGGAAATTTTTACCTAGCAACCATACATTTTTGAATTTCTTATTGTCAAAACACCTGTCTTCAATAACTGGATTGAAAAAAGTTTTTATTCCAATTTTGGTAAATTGCCTGAAACTCTCTAAGACCTTTAATTTTGGAAATTTTGCATAGCAACCATACATTTTTTTTTATTTCTTTTTGTCAAAACACAAATTTTCAATAACTGAATGCAAAAATCATGTCTCTGTTCAAAGTTCCTTTATAGTTCCAGGATAAATCATATAACTCTGATAGATTGACACTGAATGCTTGTCTTATGTCAAAGTGTCTTTATTGTTCCAGGATAAATCATCGGTCTCTGATAGAGGACAATGGAACCATTTCTCTGTGTTACATTACCTTTATTTGTCCAGGATAAATCATATGTCTCTGAAAGGTGGACACTTGGGTCAAGCCCCTGTGTTAAAGTACCTTTATTTTTCTAGGATAAATCATCTAATTCTGATAGACCGACACTGGAATCATGTCTCTGTGTCACAGTTCCTTTATAGTTCCAGGATAATTCATATAACTCTGATAGATTGACACTGACGGCATATCTTATGTCACAGTGCCCTTTTTGTTCCAGGATAAATCATATGTCTCTGATAGGTGGACGCTTGGGTCAAGTCTCTGTGTTAAAGTACCTTTATTTTTCCAGGATAAATCATCTCACTCTGATAGATCGACACTGGGATCATGTCTCTGTGCCATAGTACCTTTATAGTTCCAGGATAAATCATATAACTCTGATAGATTGACATTTGGATCATGTCTCTGTCCCGTAATGCCTTCTTGTTCCAGGTTCAATCGTCTAACTCTAATAGGTTGACACTGGAATCAAGTCTCTGTGTCACAGTACCTTTATTGTCCCAGGATAAATCATATAACTCTGATAGATTGACACTGGAGGCATGTCTGATGTCACAGTGCCTTTATTGTTCCAGGATAAATCATTGGTCTCTGATAGGAGGACAATGGAGTCATTTTTTTGTTTTACAGTACCTTTATTTGTCCAGGATAAATCATATCCCTCTGATAGGCGGGCACTTGGGTCCAGTTTCTGTGTTCCAGTGCCTTTATTGTTCTAGGATAAATCATCTAACTCTGATAGCTGGACATGGAGATCATGTTTCTGTGCCATAGTACATTTATTGTTCCAGGAAAAATCGTCTTAACCTGATGGGTGGACACTGGAATCATGTCTCTGTGTCGGAATACCTGTGCAGTTCAAGGATAAATCATATAAATCTGATAGATTGACACTGGAAGCATGTCTTATGTCACAGTGCCTTTATTGTTCCGGGATAAATCATCGGTCTCTGATAGGAGGACAGTGGAGTCATTTTTCTTTGTTACAGTACCTTTATTGGTCCAGGATAAATCATATGTTTCAAAAAGGCGGACACTTGGGTCCAGTCTCTCTGTTACAGTGCCTTTATTGTTCCAGGATAAATCATATAACACTGATAGATTGACACTTGAGGCATGTCTTATGTCACAGTGCCTTTATTGTTCCGGGATAAATCATATGTCTCTGCTCGGAGGAAAATGGAGTAATTTCTCTGAATAACAGCAGTAGTTGATATGGCAAAAAGCCGCAGGTTTTCAAAAAACGTTTTTGA
>MJUU01004214.1:0-11838 GCA_002080025.1 Modiolus philippinarum
TATAGTTAGATCGAATTGTAAGCGATAGCCGAGGGAATAAAAATATATTTCCACGTAGCGTTCTTTTGGATAAGCAAATGCGAAAAAAATATATATATATAAAATATTGTTAAATATAAAACATGTCAGATAATATTTTCCCGCTACAAAAATGATTATAGTCGTGTATACTAAATCTTTACAAATGACGAAAATAATTCATTTTTCAAAACAAAATTACTTATTATATCCTTTGAAGAAGTTTTATATGTTACGATATAGCTTTTTGTAAATCTTTACAATATGTTTGAGAAAGTTAGGTTTTCATTATGTGGTTTATACTAAATCTTTACAAATAACCAATTTAAAATAATTCATTTTTTTAAATCTTTTTTTAAATGTTTTACTTTATCACATCTTTTCAAAGAGTTTTTATATAAGGTAATTTTGGGAAAAATACATGCGACAATTGAAATAAGCACCAACATATAATATCTCCCACTTTTGGATACATTTTTGACAAAAGATGCATAAATTTGGTATCGCGATAAAGGAAAACTGCTAAACTGCAAAATATTTCAGTCTTATAAGGTGATTTTGGAAAAAAAACATATAAATGTTGTGTCGCGACAATTGAAATAAGCACCAATATATAATATCTCCCACTTTTGAGGTCATATTTGACAAAAGATGTATAAATTTGGTATAGCGAGTAAGGAAAAAAGCTGAAATGCAAAATATTTCAATTTTATAAGGTAATTTTGGGAAAAATAAATATAAATGTTGTGTCACGACAATTGAAATAAGCACCAACATATAATATTGCCCACTTCTGATGTCATTTTTGATAAAAGATGAATAAATTTGGTATTGCGAGAAAGGAAAAAAGCTGAAATGCAAAATATTTCAATCTTACAAGGTACTTTTGGGAAATTTACATATAAATGGTGTGTCGTGACAATTGAAATAAGCACTGACATATAATATCTCCTACTTCTAAGGTCATTTTTGACAAAAGATGTATAAAGTTGGTATCGCGAGAAAGGAAAAAAGCTGAAATACAAAATATTTCAATCTTATAAGGTAATTTTGGGAAAAATACATATAAATGTTGTGTCGCGACAATTGAAATGAGCACCGACATATAATATCTCCCACTTCTAAGGTCATTTTTGACAAAAGATGTATAAATTTGGTATTGCGAGAAAGGAAAAAAGCTGAAATGTTAAAAAATTCAATCTTAGAAGGTAATTTTGTCAAAAATACATATAAATGTTATGTCGCGACAATTGAAATGAGCACCGACATATAATATCTCCAACTTCTAAGGTCATTTTTGACAAAAGATGTATAAATTTGGTATTGCGAGAAAGGAAAAAAGCTGAAATGCAAAATATTTCAATCTTATAAGGTAATTTTGGGAAAATACATATAAATGTTGTGTCGCGACAATTGAAATAAGCACCGACATATAACATCTCCAACTTCTGAGGTCATTTTTGACAAAAGATGTATAAATTTGGTATCGCGAGAAAGGAAAAAAGCTGAAATGCAAAATATTTCAATCTTAGAAGGTAATTTTGGGAAAAATACATATAAATGTTGTGTCGCGACAATTGGAATAAGCACCAACATATAATATCTCCCACTTCTGAGGTCATTTTTGATAAAGGATGAATAAGTTTGGTATCCCAAGAAAGGAAAAAAGCTGAAATGCAAAATATTTCAGTCGTATAAGGTTATTTTGGGAAAAATACATGAGAGAATTGAAATAAACACCAACATATAATATCTCCCACTTTTGCATTCATTTTTGACAAAAGATGCATAAATTTGGTATCGCGAGAAAGGAAAACAGCTACACTGCAAAATATTTCAATCTTATAAGGTAATTTTGGGAAAAATACATACAAATGATCTGTTGCGACTGGGACAAATATTAGTCCCATGTTGCGACAATCGAAATAAGCACTGACAATTAATATCTTCCACTTGAGGTCATTTTTGAAAATCGATGTATAAATTTGGTATTGCGAGAAAGTTTTTTTGAAATTACACATGAATTGAATGTCTGAAGCATAAACATAGGCCTCGATAAAATACCCTTTTTTTTAAGATTTGTGACGTAAGTATGGAATGTATAAATAAAATAAAAGAACGCTATAATTTATAATGGCATTTTGGTTTTAATTGATTATAAAAAATAGATTAAAAAGAGAGTTAAGTCGTCGAGTTTTCATACTTTTTGCTAAAGTCAATTTCGTCATATAAATATCACGTGTTTTGAACTGAGCAATCGCTAAGAGCAATCCAAAGCTGCCATGAAGTTCACTTCACGTGCACTTTGCGATCACTCCCGCGATCGCATCTCCTTTTCAAGTGCACTTGAAAGTGGTCACAAGTTCACTCTAGGCTTTCATGGAATCACTTTCAAGTGCACGCGAGGAACGCTTTTGGAGTGCACTTGGATGGAATGTTGCGTCGACTCTGTTTAGTATCACCCCCGGTATCACCGCAGCACCCAACTGTAGTTAAATTTTAAAATTTTAATTGCGAGGCTTGCCGAGCATTTTAAAATTTTTAAATTTAACTATCGAGAGTGGATAAGATATGGTAACAATCGGGATAAAGTGGTGTAATCATTTTCTCTAATGATCAATGATAAACACCGAGAATTGTATTCCGAATAGATTTGGCGGGAAATAGCACGGGGCTTTATTCAACATACGTTGAATAAAGAAAATTTATCTAACGGGTCAAAACTGGTTTAAACTTGGCATATCATTAGAGAATAGGTCTTATTTTGAAAAAAGTCTTTGAGCATTCTTTTACTCTTTGGTAAAATCACATTACTTAAATATTGCCACAGGGGATATTTATGGGATATATCTTTTATTTACATTACTGGAAAGGGTGTATCGGACCCATTATTCATATTCATTTTGGGAATTCAGAAAATAAGGGAATATTATAATGACATTTCCAAGATCAGTGTAAAACTCTGTGGACATAATTCAAGATAAGTAAAGCACTTGAATATTGTTATATATCTAGGGTTTGTAATTTTATAATTTACGTTTGCTATTGGGATCAATACTTCTAAATATTCTACTACTTTTTGCTGATTGTTTAAATCTGTTTCCTATTCTTGACACAATTATATATAAATTTTAAGCTAGTATACATTTGTATATCAATGTGATAGACACTCTGTCTTAAATTGTTAATAGTGATAAAATGATAACAATTTTTCTAATCGAAGTACATACGTTTCCCCTAACGTACATGAACATTCCTGTTGGCAGCCCCCACCATAAAATTTGTCACTGCAAGGTTTGCACGGTTTTCCTTCAGATGACGTGTATCCAATCAGACAAGCTGAAATAGACGTAAGTTTAATTATTAAGTATTCTAATATGACGTCTCTTAAACAGTTTATGTCCCAACCCGTGGTAAAATCGCTCTATATGCAAGGCTGTTCAAAAATTCATCACACGTAAACATGCAGTTGGAAATAAAAATACATCTGTCTTAAGGGAGTACGAGGGTCGGTAATTTTGTAATTGGAATTAAACTTCTAACCTTTTGTTTGAAGAACTTAAACATGAGCAAAAAAATTTGAAAATGCGTATGAGAATTTTTGCGATATAAGACATCAAAATTTTGGTTGGAAACAGGGTTGGAAACAGTTCTCTCTAGAAATTTCCTTCATTTTCCATAAGCTGTTTATTTGCATTAAAATATAATATGAAAATATAATTGGAAGCTGATGAAATTTTGCATATTGTCTATTTTATGCATGTTAAATTGACCTGTAACCAAAAAAATATGATCCATGTGCAAAAAAAAAACTCTGTTTGAGTGGATAAAACCCGAGGATATCGAATGCTTTTGAAATCGGACGCTCATACTCCCTTAAATTTTTAGTGCTTCACTTCAAAAACAATTCCCTATTTGTCCTATTAGAATCGAAATGATTCCTGGGAGCTTGAATATATATTGATTGTACCACGGATTGGCCCTTTATGTCGTTGCTTTACATGTACCTATTCGGCATAAAGGGCCAACCCGTGGTAACATAAGTATATATTCAAGCTTTTAGGAATTATTTCTTTTTTTAATGAATTACTTCATATTTACAAAAACATAGATAAACAATACAATGACATAATACATCTACAAACAAGACAATCACAAATACAAGAAATAGGATATGATAAGAAAGACATGTTTTTAAACACCATACAGTAGGAATTGTATTAATTAATAAATTCAATATGGACAGGCAGTTTAAATTAAATGTTCAATATGTAATTTACAATTTTTATGGATCTAGGATTTGGCTCCAGGGGTTCCAGTATTTAACATATTCATCAGGGTTAAAGTGTCCAAAAGAAACATATTTCTTTAAAGTTAAGTTTCAGGGCATTTAAATTTTCCCTTCCATCACTTAACTTTACTTTATAAATATAGAATTTGGAAGTAGAAGTATCTTATTTTTGACAAAATTCAAACCGTTCACAGATAATGTACCAAATAAAACTATTTCCATATTCAAAAGAATTTCTCTGTTTGTCATCTCAAAAATCAAACGATTCAAGTCAACCCAGAGTTCTGATATCTCATGACAACCCCAAAATAAATGTGGAATGGTTTCTGGCTGTTCATTGCAGAAAGTACAAACATCGGAGTGTTTTAATTTTATCTTGAATAAGAAAGTGTTTGTGGCTAATATATGATGCACTATTCTATACTGCAACTAGTTGAAGATAGTATTCTTTGCATATTTAGTACAGTACAGATGCACTTTTGTCCAGTTTAACATGTAATGTTCATTACTTGATCCCATTTTTGTTCTGCCAAATTGTTTAACTCCTTTGTACACGGGCATCATTCCGTTTATCGAGAAAAATGCACGTGAAGGACTAAGTAATGGCGGTCAAGTATTATATCAGATGCGTGATGGATCAGGCAACGGTTCCTGAAGGACTAAATCAGTGATTTCTAGTCATTTCTAAACTTATTTAAAAGCAAAAATGAAATCTAAAAAAACTAAAACTGTCTGTCAATATGGTAGTTATCAAAGGCTATTTTGGTGTAAAAAAATACGAATATATACAAATATACCTTGCACTATTCTGAAAAACGAAAAAGACAACCCCTTACCCTATGCAATTTTCATTTACATATATCCACATTTGCTCATATTTTGATACGATAGTTATCTTTTTTTCATTATTTGTTATGATATTCCAACAAATATTAACACAAATTGTCATAAGAAGCCTTAGGATTATGTCATATCTCTATTATATAGTTTTGCTTGGATCGTTTGGACCAAGAAGCTCTTTTCTTGCACGCGAAGGATCAAGCAGCGTAAATTTTGGTTCGTGGGGGATCGACTTGACCGAGCAAATGACAATTTGATATTTGATCTGCTGGTGCAAGTATATAACTCTGAATTCTCCGATGATTTAAAAAAAAAATAAGGTATAAAAGCACGGGTTGCCCAAAATGTTGTTCGCATATAAAATCATCTCATGTGTAAATGATACAAGACGAGAAGGAAAATATCTAGTGAAGTACGATTATAATCCATGTTATATTTACAACATGCACACAAATGTACAGCATAAAATCACTACAATTACGCGAGAGCTAGCAAAAATTATAGAGACTTTCTCATTAGACAGTTATCTCCATGACCACCTTATTAATCTATGCTTCAAAAAATAATTCAGCCTCATACGATCATTAAATATTTAAATAGACATCAGTCCCTTGTGGGAAAATATGAAGTTTCTGTCCAAACCCTGATTCAAAATTCTTTCTTTACTCAATACTTGGATGATCATTTCTTTTAACTGTCTACGACCTTTATAAGGCAATTGCTGTTGAATTGCTACCGGACACTACCGCAATGGAGGGGAGGAGGGTAGCTAGCCATAAAACCAGTTAAACCCACCTTTTCTTTTGAAATGCCTGTACCAAAAACCTTTTTAGATCCCCATCTATCATTTGAAACGGTTTCCCGACGGTATGAAGAACATTTATGTCCGCAAAATGTAGTAAAAACAAGCATTTGGAGTTTTTTTTTAAATTACTTTCCTTCTAGTTGTTTTAAATAATCATTCTAAATAAAATTCATCCATTGATCTGTAAAATAACACAAACTGAAACATTTCTTAATAATTTACATCCTTTAAGGGAGTCCATCTGATTCTTTCTTTCGTTCATACGTCCGTCCGTCAAACTACAGGTTCGCCTTTGCGTTTAAGCTTATTTCTCTGAGACGAGTAGTTGGATCTTCAAGAAAATTTGTACACTCATTTACCATAACAATGAAAGAAAATTGTGTTCAATTCCATTTGCATGATGATGGATTGTGCATCTTTGTCTTAGAGAAACATTCTTGTTTTAAATCATATTTTAGAACAGTTTAAGTAATAAAATGAGAGATTTACAATGTTTAACAGATTCTTTTGATAACATATGCAAGATTATTACATTTTAAAACTTTTTGACCGAAATAAATCATTATTTTAATATTTCTTCAGTTTCGAAAAATCAGCTATAAAATGCCGCTTTATTGTAGTTTATAATGCTCTCTGAAAATATTAACTGATCCTTATAAGCATAATTTGCTTACAGTTTAGTTTGACTTTATTAATGTTGCACCAGACAGTGTGTGCCTTACTATTTAAGGTATTAGGCTTTCAATGCACTTCAACATTTACCTCATTACTTATTTCATGAGTTATACGTAGATGCCTAATGTGCATTTGATGAGGTTTAATTATACTTTAATAGTCTTACATTAATTTACAAATTCCCGTCACCTGAATTGGGTTTCAGGGCTACAGAGCTGCCGAGCGCGTCCAAAGTTGGTGGATAGGGGAATGCCCTGTCTATGTGAATAAGTCAGGTCATAATATGGGACACCTGACGGCGAACCATTATAGCCAAACTGAACGAAGACACGCCACGCTGCATGCAGTATAAAGACCTCTTCTATATTTTTTCTAAAGAGAGCAGAGTCACTTTGGCTAAATTTCCTGCCCCTACCCATTTCACCCCTTTTCCAATGGCAAACAAAACTCGTTGCCCCGGTTATCCCTTCCACCTTCGTTTTTTCTTCTTCTACTATCATTTTTAATTGATAATTGCATTCGTGCTGATATAGATGAAATATAGATGAAATATTGCTCACTGGACTTAAAATCTAATTAATAAATCAATCAATTTACAATCAAGCTTAAGTTTCTTCAAAGGTTTAGTCCTTCACGAGCATCCTTCACGAGCTCAATTGTTCGTTGCCTGATCCTTCACGGACAGAAAATATCAGTTTTTATGTTTTCAATGTTGATATATTGTGTATAGAATTATTTGTTTTACATAAAAATAAGATTATTAAAATATCAAAGTTTGTCAATATCTTCCAAAATTAAGTCAATTTTGTAAATAAAATAATACGAAAAAACACCTTTTGTGACCATATCTCCACGTACAAAATGTGGGTGAGGAGTCTGCCTTCAACGTTTTCGAGAAAACTGCATTTTCCAACCATGAATTTAGCATGGATTGATAGGTATTGTTCAACCATTTTGACAGACATATTTAAATTTTAGAAATTTATCCTAGAACAAAATATAATGACATAATCATTGACCTACAATGTTTTCTTCGATAGAAAGTCCTTTGTGAACCGTTGCCTGATCCATCACGCATCCCATGCAAAACTTGACTGCCACTACCTAGTTCTTCACGTGCATTATTCTCGAAAAACGGAATGATGCCTGTGTTGTATTAAGGATATCATAAATATATTTTGAACCCCTTTAGATTTAAAGAAAATTCCAATATCAAATGGTAAACATGGTTGATTTTCCTCAGCTTTAATATGAAAAAGAAAGGAAATGCGGTAAATGTCAAGGAGACAACATCCCATATCCAGGTTGAAACGACCCAAAACAAAGCATCTAGGGGTCACCGTACGGTCTTCAACACAGTGAGGAACCTGACACCATACAGCAAGCCCTAAATGGCCCCAAAAAGGGTAAAAAAGTGAATAAATCAATGGAAACAAACCACATTCAATAACCCAAATTTCAAGAAACTAAAATTTCATAAGAAGACACGGACAAGCCAATCACCAACACACTCCTGACTTGGGACAGGCGCAAAAACTGCGGCGGGGTTAAACTCGTTCTCTTGGATCCAAACCCTCCCCCTTCCTTTAAGTTCAATATCAAGAGTACTGACATTTTTTTTACTGATTTATTAATCCATAGTAAAGTGTGAATATGGGTTGAAAATTGTAAGTCGTATTAAATTCTTGAAATGACACAATACTTCGTTCAGTATCTATAAAATCATTAAATGTCAAGACCCTCCTTATTGCCCAATCTTTATAGAACACACTGCTATTATCAATTTTTATATTGTTATTCCTCCATAAAGATGAGAAAAGAATATCACAAGGATGTTTTGGTTTTGTGTTTTTTTTTCAAACAATTCCAAGCATCATATACTGTGAAAGTACTGTTGTTCGTGGGGTTCCAATTTTCGTTGATTTCGTGGAACGCTGAAACCACGAACGTAAGTTCCCAACGAAATACATATTTCCGTTGAGTTTTAATGCAAAAAACTTGAAACCACGAATTAAAGTACCCACGAAATAGTGATATTGATGCAAACCACGAAAACTAATGTCCACGAATAAAAGTACTTTCACAGTACTTCATTCCATAATTTATTATCGGAGTGTTCTTTCGCTCCTATATAAGCTAAAAGTGTTAAATCAATGTTATCGGCAGATTTAAATAATTTAACCCATTTTGCATCTGACTGAAAGAACCGTCTTACACATGTTAGTTTAATTCCTTGAATAAAAGCATACAAATTTATCACTTTAGTCCCCCTTTATAATATGTTTGACATATAACATGTCTCATGACTTTATCTGGTTTATTATCCCAAACAAATCAGAAAATTTTACTAATGAGTTCCTTCAGCATATGTTCATCAGGAGATGGAATTGACAAGAAAAGATGATTTAATTTAGAAATTATAAGAGTCTTAACAATAGTTATTTGCCCAAATGGTGTGAGATGTTGTTTTGACAGTCTCATTAGAATGTTATCTATATCTTTCATTTTTGGTATATAGCTCAAATATGATATATAATCAATATCAACAGAAAATATAATACCTAGCATCTTGAATTTACTGGAACCCTATTTCAATCCGTACTTAACACATATTTGGTCTTGACTGTGTTTCTTACTACCTATCCGTATGACACTTGTTTTTTTTTTTTCAATATTTATTTTTAGTCCTGAGATTTCAGCATAAAACTGGAGAGTACGGAGAGGTGCATCAAGTGACTCTGGTGAATCATGCAGTATCACTGAAGTATCGTCTGCATACTGAGATAATACATACTCTGTATCATCTATTGTTATACCCTTAATAACCTCATTTTTTCCTGACAAGGATACCTAATATTTCAGCACAAAGTAAAGAAATATATGGGGATATAGGATCCCCTTGTCGACATCCTCGTTCTAACATAAAAAAAATTCTGACATACAACAATTTTGCGTAACTGCAGAAGAGATATCATTATAAAAAGTTTGTAACCCAATTTATTATAGATTCACCAAAATTGAAGTAATACATCGGCAAACGAATACCGAAGCAAGAACGAGGAAAGTGGAAATTCTAAAATTATAAATCCAAAATCATGGTAAGGGTGTCTTACAGAAAAGACCAAGAAATAGAGTCGAAGGCTTTTTCAAAATCAATGAGAAGGGTTATGCCTGGTATATCGTTTTCCTCAGTATAATTTAAAATATCATAAATTAAGCGACAATTTTCACCTATATATCTTCCTGGTATAAAGCCGGTTTGATCACTGTTAAGTAAAAATGAAAGAGTGGATTTTATTCTCTCTGCATTTAAGCTAATTTATATGTACAATTCAACAATGTGATTGGTCGCCAATTTTTTAAATATTGTTTTCGTTTATCTTCCTTTGGGATACAGGTGATCACTCCCTGTCTCTGAGTAACAGACATTTTATGATTATGATAGCCATAATTAATAGACATAAGCACATTATCTATCCAATGCAATTTTAAGAATTCTGCTGTAAATCCATCTGAACCAGGGCTTTTGTTATTTTTAAAACGTTTCAATGCAGATGTAAGTTCATCTAGACTGATCTCTCCTTCTAACAGATTTTTTTTTTTTTGGTTTTCTTCTAGTATTGGTACGTCATTATACGGTATCTCTGTAGATATATTTACCATTTTTTTTAATGTTTAACTGTTTTAAATAGAGATTTTTATAAAAAGACTTAGTTAGCCGTAAGATTTCCTTCTGATTTTTAATAACTTCAACATTATCGTCTATCAGTTTTGAGATAGTCTTACTGGTGAAATTATTTCTGAAATACTTTTTTCATTTAAATTTAATGCTGTATGTGACCTGTTACGAACCGAAAATTACGCTTTGCTAAACAACAGTTGAAACCTACTATATTTGTAAAATTTCATATATATATTTCTTTTTAAATCAGGTTATGCATATTTAAAGAACGTGTAATAACTACAGCAGACACAAAATTTGTAATTCATAATATATCTTGCTTAATTAAACAAGGAAGCCAAAAAGGAAATTTAATTCTGAAGCGAAATCATGCAGGACATAATTTTATAATGCAGAGTAACCGCCAAATATACTGAACAACAAAGGTCAAGGACCACAGGTTCCCATTTCCATTACAAATTTGCTAAGCTTTCCAATATATTCTAATTTTTCTAGGTCAAACACTTCCCAGTCAGTCTTAGAATATTGTGTTACCTTTGAGAATGGAACAAGAGGTTAAAAACTTGAAAAAGTCTATGTGGCCAGTCTTCCATCTGTTCATACTTCCTCGAAAAACAAAAATTACCGAAATTTGCATTTTCATCCCTTGGGGCCGGGCCAATAATTTAACCACCTTGAAAATAAATCAAAATATAGTCAGGTAGTGATACAGTAAGGTCTCAATGATTTTCGTGTCTTGATGTGTTAAACGACGTTTTTAAGTCAAAATGTTTAATTTGTGTAATATATCCTTTCGAATTTTGAAATTGTCAAAAACCAAACTGGCTGTCCCGAGTTCCTATTGTTGCTTATGTTTGACTTTTTTTAATTTGTGTTTTTTTTTCTTATCCAGGTCCTTGGTAAATTGTGGCATTGGGCTGTGTCTTTCGGCCATTGTAGGTGTTTCCTGTTATTTTTTTTTATTCTATTCTCGTATCGAAGTTAAGAAATGGTACCATAAAGTGAATAACCATTGTTTTGAAAATTTTACACAATTTTAACTGAATCAAAGTCCGTAAAGTATGGGCGGCTTAAGGGGCAAAAAAGACGTCAAAACGAAACGAACACACAATTAGAAACTAACAACATTTATTGAAAAATCAACAGCGTAAAACAAGATCAACAGACTCGAAATTAAATCTAGTGACGTCAAATCAAAATCAACATACGTGATTGTAAAATTAACATATATCAATATAAAATCAACTTACGTCAATGAAATATTAACAGACAAAATTTAGAATTAACATAAGATGTCAAAAGAAACTAAGAATTAACGTTAGATGGCGTTACAACCCAATAGAGGCTCTGATAGGGGATACTGAGCACGGGCGCACAAGAAATAAAATGTCATTACACGGTAAACGAAACATTAGATATTGGCTTGTACAATTCGTTTTTCAGTTTGTATGAAACAGGCAAATACCGGCAACATGGGAAGTAAAAAAAAACAAAAACAAAAAACAAAAACCAAAAAAAAAGCAAAAA
>MJUU01004214.1:13144-30722 GCA_002080025.1 Modiolus philippinarum
TTCGCCGTTCTTGCGGGAGAAACATCTATGAATTATATCTTTCAGCCGTGATTTCAGTTGTTCATGGGGAATTGTAGTATAAAGCGTGGAAAAGTCAAAAGTTTTAATGCTGTTACAGTGTGATAATGATCTCGATTTTAAGATGTCAAGCAGATCCTTAGAGTTTTTTAATATCCACATTTCATTTACACCACTTCTTGAAAAGCTAGTATCACAATATTTTTGAAGGCCCTCTTTTACGGCTGTCAAGATGGATGTTAATAGCTTAGAAATAGGTTTTGTAGAACATTTAGCAGATCCAGCGATGTACCGTTGTTTGTATGGGCATTTGTGTAATTTTGGTACCCAGTACAAGGAGGGGAGCTCAGTGTCTTCATCTTTGGTTGAAATCCCAAAGGAAAGCAAAACAGATCTATGGTTCTGCAATATCTCCTCCTTAGACAGAGTAGTAGCTGTGTATGTTGGATTGCCCTGGGTATTTCCAATGCCTAGTTCTTTCTTTAAACAATCGATGTAATGATTTTTACAAATGAAAATGATGTTATTAGGGGCCTTATCTGCAGGAACAACGACATATTTGTCATGAATGGAGGACAAGTATCTGGCAACATCGGCATTTTTGAAAATGGATGATGCTTTAGTTCTCATTGACCCTCGTAGCTGACTGATTCGTTTAAGAATCATGGACCTCACAGCCTTAACCCACTCCGAAAGAGAATCCAGGTCTTCATCTTGTTCACGTTTGATCCATTTTCTGGATCATAAGAGTCTGGCATCATTCTTCATCTAACAATGTATAAACATAAATACCTTTAATTTACGCAGTTGGAAATAGGTAGAGCGCATAGCTCAGTCGGTAGTGCATTGGACTTTAATTCTTGAGGTCAAGGGTTCGAATCCCTATAGAGGTTGCTTTTGTTGTTGTTATTTTTTTTCTTTTTTTTTTTTTTGCTCATTTTTCATCTTTTATTTTATGTGAAAGGGTATATTCATGGAAATTATAAGTTAAGGATGATTGAAAAAAAATTAAATATTCCTTATAAATATTCCTTACGTGGTTGTTACTTACCTTCAGAATACATTCCATCCGTGGTAAGAGAACATATAGATCGATCTTAAAATAATTGTTCTTTTTTAACCGATTTGCGTTTGCATTGGGTTTATCTTAAATTAAAACGGTGCTTTTACGCTAGGCTTGTCAGCATCCACCTGGTACATGTAGGATAAAATATACGGAAGACACGCCAGTGTAATAACACTTTTAATATAAATCATAGCCTGAGATATTATTTTATATTGACAGAACATTTGCAATAATTCTATTTTCATAGGACAATAACAGTTGTTGTCCTTGGGTGTTTCGGGAAAATTATAATAATTAGAGCGTAGTCTCGATTGAATAAACTTCCACTCCACCACTCTACTGTTGGTCTCGAATTCTATATTTCACGCAGCCCTTGTTTACACTAAGTCTTAAGGTTTAGATCGATTTAAAGGACAATTAATCGCTTTAGAATAGATCGCTCTAACACAAGTGTCTCTAAATGTTTTAGATTTATTACGGATCGATCTCAAAATAAGCTGAAAGTAGAAAATACATGTGTATTGTATCAAAATTGTATGACATTCCGTAATATATCGTTTAAACTCTTTTTGTCCAAATTAAAAATGTGTCTTTCGTGTATTTTATCGTAACAGATGAATGTTTAAAATGGGGAAAAGAATAGAAAAGATATGAAAATCGAAGAGTTCACATGCAATTCAAAATAATTTTGCGCTTCTGTTTTATATCTGGATGACATTATACGGGTTAGTATTATCATCTTCATAAGTCTGGTGTAATCGCGCCGTCTTATTCTAGATTAAAAGGGGAAACCCAGTGTAAATGAGAATCAGTTAAAATAAATCGATTATTTTTAGATCGATCTATAGTTTTCCTCTTCCCGCTAATGAGATGTTTTATGAAGAAATAACAAAAATAACAACCACGGTAAACGATTGACTTGACAAATATCTATACATTCAATGATTTCGTGTTTTTAAAAGGATTGTGTATACAAAATGCCGGGTCAAAAATATACCTTCTTGAGGAACATTTTTATCAATCATCATCAACCAATACACCCTTTCACATAAAATAAAAGACTTAAAAAAAGAAAAAGAAAAAACAAAAACAACCCTCATCCATGTTGGGAGTCGAACTCAGGATTTCAGAATTGAAGTCCAACGCTCTTTTTTTTTATCTTTATTAAGATAATTCGCCATAATTACATTAACAAATAAAACATATGTATATACAAAAAGATCATAGTTAGTTTCATGACAGTTTATACATATTGCAAATTAGTTAATTTTAATTACAACTTGAATAGGATAATGTCTTCTGTTTCTTGCACTAATGTATTGTCTGTAAGGGAAATCTTTTAAAATATTGCTCTTACATTTTTCAAATTGCACAAATATTAATAAAAGTATATAACATAATGTTTTACAGTATACCAAAATAAATTCTAAGCTGTACATCATTTTGACCATTTTCAACTAAATTCCTTCTGCGAAATACACAAAATCTAGCTACTGACAAGATGAAATTCACGAAATAATAATTAACGCCTTTAAGTTTTCGAGATAATCTCCTTGTTAACAATTACCAGATGAACTGCATTATTCCATACAAAACTTACACATGCTGTTTTAATTTCTTTAAATGTCCATTCAGGTATAGCTGAGACAAACAATGTGTACCATATTCTAGACATAATCAGTGATGAAACAACGTTTACCCTTCCATGAATCGTTAGTTTTCTTTGTAACCATAGATTTAATAAACTTTCAATTTTTCTAATTTTCTCCCTCCAACTCAAATTATATCATTTGATCTTTACCAACATTAACACTTAGGAGTTTATGGTCTTCCAAACGTTTAGATTTTATCTGCACTGAAGAGACATAAGTTGTCGAAATACGCATATGCAGAATTTTAATTCACAGTAACTTCGGTATTTAGTTATTCATTTTAACATATTTTTATACCGTACTTTATCTGATCAGTATCTGAAATTTTACCCTTACCAACTGGAATAATATCTGACTTTTGTTTATTAATTTTCGCACCATAACTTTTCTCATACTTACCGAAAATTTAAAAAAAACTTCATCTATAGACTCATGATTACTTACAGATACAGTTGTGTCATACGCATGTTGGAAAAATAGTGCTTCAGTGTCTACATTTGGAATTTTAATCCTGGATATATTACACTTTATCTTTATATTACATTGTAATGGTTCGGCAGCTGATGCATAAAGGAAAGCACTTATCGGCCACCCTTGTCTGATAACTAAATACCGAAGTTACTGTGAATTTATTTTCTGCATATGCGTATTTCGACAACTTATGTCTCTTCAGTGCAGATAAAATCTAAACGTTGGAAGACCATAAAATCAAATATGTTAAAAAAACTGATAGAGAGCAAATACCCAAAATGATCTAAATGTAAAAGCCAAAATAAGCTAAGGACAGAGCTTTGCGTGAGGGAGATACTCCTTAGTTTTCAACAAAATTTACACATTGTCAAATTTAGATATTGCAAGGTTCGGAACAAAATCGGCTTTCGGGTCAGCACCGTAGTACTAACTACTGGGCTGGTGAATACCCTCGGGGACTTACAGTGATATCATTTTGAACATTAAAATAGTTCGACAAAAAACCTTTACATTTAATTAAGGTATTAATTTTATTGTAAAAAAAAATATCCATTTAATAAGAACTTGACGAAATCCAAATTTTTCCAAGACTTTAAGCATATATTCAAGACTCACGCGATCAAATGCTTTTACTTGATCTATTTTGATAATATATCCTTCCAATTCATCTGTCTCAACTAAATGAATAACATCTCTGACATTTGCAATATTATTCGAAATGTCTCGCCCAATGATGCAACATGTTTGGTTTTCTGATGTAATCTTAGGTAGAACACTTTTAAATCTGGTTGCCATAATTCTGGCTAAAATTTTATAGTCAGCCTGTAATAAACATAAAGGCCTATAATTTGTTAAGTGTCTTTTATCCCATTTCTTCTTATAAATTAAACTTAATATTCCAGCTCTCATGGATCTTGATAAAGTACCTTCTTTGTAAATAACATTATAAATCTTCAATAATATTTCATCTAGGCAATCAAAAAAATTACAATAAAATTCTTGGGGTTAAACCATCAGATATAGGAGTTTTAATTCCTGAAGATGAAGTCAAAGCCTCGGATATTTCTTGCATGGTAATATCAGAGTCACACTTTTCTTTGTCACTTTCATCAATTTGTTTGTCAACAGGACTAAAACTCATCGATAATTTCATTATTCACATCAACATATGAGTATAAATTTTTATAAAATGAATATTTCATTTCTAAAATACCCTCTGTATCACTAATAACACCACCATTTCAATTAACTAGTTCTTTAACAACGTTATTTTCCTGTTTATATTTTTCAAGATTTAGGAAAAATTTCGTAATTTCATATCCTTCAGTAGCCCAGATTGCCTTAGATCTTTAATTGGCACCTTTTAGAAAAAAGAAGGGAAACAGGGAATGTGTCAAAGAAACAACGACCTGAAGGCGAGTAATAACAACTCAAAGCTACCATAAGATCTTCAATGAACGGTGAGGAAACCCAGGTCGGAGTCGGCCCCTCAATAAAGAGTAATCAAGTTCAGCGAAATAAACATCATCCTAGACTCCTATAGACATAAGGTTAACTAACTAGAAGACAGACAAGACACACAAAGGCTTAATACATTTCCTGACTTAGGACTGGCGCAAACCTGCTGCGGTTGGTTAAACTAGTTTTATTGGGCCCAAACCTGCCCCCTATAGCCAATGTAATAAATAAAAAAACAATCGTAACAACAGTAAAATTCAGTTAACAACAGGACTGAGTCAATTGTGAAAAACTGAAAAAGTTAAATATACGGACATAAACATGAAATCACAAGGGACTTCTAGCAGTTAACTAACATGCCAGCTCAAGACGCATTACCAACTGACAAATGAAATATTTTGTATTTGCATTTCTCGATTTCAAAATTACTTAACTGCATTTTCAAATCTTCAAATTTGCAATATCAATTTTTGTTCCATTAGCATGAGCAGCACATAATCTCTGTATTTTATTTTGTTAATTATAGATTTTCTGCAGAAAGTAAATTCACAGTAACCTCGGTATTTAGTTATTTCTTTCTCTTTTCTTTTGCCAAATCAACAGAAAATACTTTTGAAAACTTTTTAATCTTATATTTCAAATTATCCCACCAAACAAGAGGTTCTGTGTTGTATAATGAACACTAAATGTTTTCTGCAATAATATTTTTACTTTCGAATATTTATGAAAGGATATGGAGTAAATGAACATGAGACCATAACACATATGTTAACTCCAACTTCAATAATTTGAATTCATCAATAACGGATTATTTAATACCCATAGTCCTTGACGTCTTTCAATAATACAAAAACAAAAATTCATAATAACAAAAGTATGGTCACTAAATCCTGTTTTATTATAGTATATATTTTGCACATTTTTTTATAAAACTTTGCTGATTAAGAAATAATCAATTCTACTTTTTAGATACTCTTTTCCATGAAAGTTTTTTTGGTCATTTCTAGATCTCCAAACATTTATCAGTAACTCTGGTTAATTGTTTATGTGATTCATCAAAAGTATGCTAAGAACCATATCCTCTATCTAAACAAGACAATGATGTATTATAATCCCCATCTTTTATAAGGTTTTCTAAGTTCTCAGAATAGTTCTTTACAAATTGAAAGAAATTAATTTTTTCTGTACAGTTGTTTGGAGCATATAGAGATATAATAAAGTAAGTGAGAACCGAACCGTAAATTGTATCCTCAGTTTCATATGATACATGAATGAATTTACCCTTGTTATCAGAAAATACTAATTTCGAATTATCTTTATACATATTACTAAAGCAGAATCTTGTCTACTATTTATTCCATTATTAGCATAAATTTTACCTTCATACATACGTTAAATCCTTCAATGTACTCGTTATCCCAAAATGTTTCTTGTAACATAGTAAAACAGATATTCCTTTCATAAAGTACAGATAAAACCTTCCCTTTCTGCAATATGTTAATTAAAGTACTTTTGTCAATTAAGGGCATATCCAACAGTTTCTTGCTATTTTGTCATTTTCATAAATTTTAGATATGTTGTTAACCAAGTGCCAAGGATTCCAAACAAGAAAATATTTGGTCGCCGATCTTGTTTCCATGGAAATCGACCGTAAACATAGATCAGTTTTGCGTTTTTTGAAGAAAAATTAAGTTATAGTTTTAGCATTAATTGAGAAAGTATTTCTAATCTACTCGGTACCAGTGCAACAGAAAAACAAAGTTAAGGTTTTAAGGATTTATAGAAAAATTTATTTGATGTAGGAAATTATGTTATATTTTACTAAATTAAAGAGTATGTAGGACGTATTACAAAAATAAAAATTAACGAAATAGTGAATTACTCAGTAAAATTTACAATATTTTAAAGACTTCTCATTTTATCGATTTTATGAAATTCTGATATTGTGTTCTTCTAATAATAAGCTACTCAAAAATGGCAAAAGCAATATAGGTCACCGAGTTAGTTTAAGAGTTAATTATAAAAATAGGCAGCTTTTAACAAATCTCCCGTTGGTAACCTGCAGAAAGTTACTGTGGTCAACATGTCTAAAATATATTCTGATTCTGATTCTGTTTTCTCTGGCAACAATATTTTGCGATGATAAAAATGGAGCTTCGTATAACCTCTAAGCACACTGAACATCAGTATTGGGGGTGCAACTTATTGTCGTTTTTAACTCACTTTGCCTAAAAGGCCATGTGAGCTTTTGCCATCACTTTGCGTCCGTCGTCCGTCATCCGTCCGTCAACAATTTGAAAATTTTTTCCTCTGAAACTGTGGGGCACATTGTAACCAAACTTTGCCAAAATCATGAGGTATTCACTTTCAAAATTGTGTTCGCTTGGTCGGCTGGTCAAAAAAACATGGCCGCCAGTGTTAAAAATAGAACATAGGAGTAAATTGCAGTTTTTGGCCAATAACTCAAAAACCGTTACTGATTTCATAAATCTGACATGGGGATAAAAATGATCAGCATGACGAGATCTACATACAGTGCAATGTTGAAGAAAATCATCTTCGCTAGCCAAGGGTTACAATGCGCTCCTCTCATCTTCACCCTTGGCAGATCAAGCTTGATTTTTGTAGTCTCAAATGCACGTTTTTGATTGGTTGCAGTTAACATTCGCTGCATCCAATCAATTAGCTAACATTCAGATTTTAAAAATATATCGTAACAATAACACTAAAAATATGGTTTTTGGTGATTTTTCTATTTTGCAAAATATCCACGATTTTATAATCTTTCTTTACGTTTGAAGGATAATTTCTTTGTAGTTAGATATATTGTGAATTGTATTATTAGATGCAATAAATAATCTTTAATTATTACAATAAATCATACTGAAACTCTTACTTCAACGGGAGATAAATTTGAAACTGATGTTTCACAAATTGTGGCTCAATCCACCAAGGATGAAGAGGAGAGGAGCGGATCGTAACCCTTGGCTAGCGAAGATGGAAGAAAATCGGAAACCCATCTTGGAGTTAAAGCCCTTTTTCCTTAAAATTTTCAATTTTTTTTTTCGTTTTTTATTTTTTATTTCAAAAAGTATAACGGATAGAGGTCAAGTGTAAATTGCAAAAATGTTAAGCAAATCAAGATCTACATACCTTGAAATTTTGAAGAAAATACAAAACCCTTGTAGGAATTATTGCCCTTTTTTCACAGAATTTTTTTAATTTTCGTATTTTTCGTCTTTTATTTCCAAACTACATAAGATAAAGGTTAAGTGTAAATTGATAAAATGTTTGCAATGCTGTTGGAACTTCAAAACTGGCATTGAAAATTGTTCGTTGACCGCCATTTTCAAAATGGCGGCCAAAAATGGCGGGAAAATTCAACATGTCAATACTATTTGGTTTCCAAATAGATATTGAAGTTGCGGCTTGAAAACCGGTGTTGAAAATTGTTCGTTGACAGCCATTTTTAAAATGGCCGCCAAAAAAGGCCGGAAAATTCAATATTGTCCGATTTCAATGAAATTTGGTTTCTTAATAGGTAATGATGTCCCAACTTCAAAACTGATGTTAACAATTGTTCGTTGACTGCCATTTTCAAAATGGCACCCAAAAAGGCGGGAAAATTCAACATTGTCCGATTCCAAAAGAATTTTGTTTCCAAAAAAAAATTGTTTTTCGACTTCAAAACCGGTGTTGAAAATTGTTCGTTGAATGCTATTTAAGAAAAAAATGGCCGCCAAAAAAGTAGGGAAATTTCAACATTGACTGGTTTCAATGAAATTTGGTTTCCAAATAGGTATTGATGTCGCAACTTCAAAACCCATGTTAAAAATTGTTCGTTGACCGCCATTTTCAAAATGGCCGCCAAAAAGGGCAGGAAAATGCAACATTGTCTGTTTTCAATGAAATTTGGTTTCAAAATAGATATTGATGTTGCCACTTCAAAACCATTGTTGAATATTGTTCGTTGACCGCCATTTATAAAATGATGTCTCAACTTCAAAATAGTGTTGAAAGTGTTCCTTAGAAACGAAAGTTTTTTGTCCAAAAAAAGCCAAACAAAGAAATATAGTAAAACATGATCAAACTTTAAATACAATTCAACATATTGGTTGTGTTCGAGCTACCAAAGTTGGAGAGACGAAGTTCAATTGTATAACTTCAATGTTACCTTGATTGTGGCAGATGAAAGCCAGGTGAGCGATACAGGCTCCTGGGAGCCTCAGGTTTTTAATTTCCCATATAATGGTTATTTGTCTGTCTCATACAAACGGAAAACGAATTGTTCAAGCCAATATCTAATACGGGAATTCGGAGTCGTGTTAACCCGAATGCCTACTATACTCAAAAAATCAATACATCAATGCATTGAGAGGGAATCACTAATTTATGAACACTGTTGAACTAAGGGGATTTATATTGAATCTGTTGTTGCTCTTCCTGGTAATTGTTTTAGTCAATTACAAATTTAGTTAGAGAATTGACATGAAGGACTAATTATAAGTATACACTTCAATGTCATAAATATTTTGTTTTAAATGTGGTATATATTTATTTAAATGTGTGAAGAATCCAGTCACTCTGTCTCACTGGTATTTAAGGTGATCGAAAGTGCCTGTCTCGATAGTCCCGTATTTTTCGTTTAACGTGTAATGACATTTTATTTCACGGTATCCCCTATCAGAGCCTCTGCTAGGTTGTAGCGTTGCTCGATAGTTAGCAATGAATTCCGCTCACACTGGTGCTAGGTGCCGTCTTGAACTTGCTATGAGGTATGAGTTAAGCCCATTGTTGAAGGCCTCATGATGACTTCAAGATGAAGAACAACAATAAAAGCGTTGTTCTATTGCTTATTTTTACAGTGTATTTGTAGAGACTTTGTCTCATTTTCATTTACTCCATATCCCTTCATTGTTAATTAATTCTTAGTTTATTTTGCCATCTAGCGATAATTCTAAATTTTGTCTGTTAATTTTTCATTGACATTTTTTTTATTTTATATTGATATATGTTAATTTTAAAACCACGTATGTTGATTTTGATTTGACGTCTGTTAGATTTAATTTCGAGTCTGTTGATCTTGTTTTATGCTGTTGATTTTTCAATAAATATTGTTAGTTTTTATTTTTGCGTTCGTTTCGTTTTGACGTCTTTTTGCCACTTCCGCCGCCCATAGTAAAGTCAAAAGATTGAACAACTCAATAAAAATATATAAACGATATATGTTTTATACAATCAATAAAAGTGACAACAAAAGTCCGAATCGATCAAAGGAAGAGACCAGTAAGGAAAATACGTATAACATTCGACTGAATCAGGGAAACACAATCCAACACAGATCATTTTGTGCAAGCCGTCATATTCCCGACTTGGAAGGGGCATTTTATAAATAAAATGGTGGGTTAAACCAGGTTTAATGATGCATCAACCTCCCGCTTATATGACGACTAACTATAGCTTCTGTGTGCCCAGATTGTGTTAAATGTCAAAGCCATAATATTGTCAGGGGGCACTACACTATTTCAATACGCCAATGTTTGACAGACCTCGAAAATAGTACTATAAGAAATAGTGCCTTTTAATTGGTAGTGACTCCAGCAATTGATACAAGTTATAATCAGCAAGATCATAGAATATTTCTAGGTGAATGACGGAGAGCACAGAACAGTTGAAAAAAACATGATTAAGTTGCGTAACAAGCGGATCGAATGAAATACGACCAAATACCGAAAATTCACTGTTGCGACTATGTACAAAATAAACCGGAACGTTTCAATTAAATTTTATTTTCTTATTTGACATACAACATATGGTTAAAATGTAAAATGTTCGACTTTTCTGAAACTCATCTTTCACATGATATGCTTTATAAGCATTAAGTTTGTATTCAAGTATGTCACATATGAAGCAGCTGAAGAAAGGGGGGAAAAGCATTTCAAAAAAGAATCTTCACTACACAACATTATCAGTCCCACATTGAATGTTATCCGGATAGTGGAAGGGTTATCGATATATCACCCCAATGCTAAACGTTTGAATGACAAGTACCGGATACGGTATGGAATTTACTTCTCAAGCAAGGCAAGTTAAAGAAGCATATAAAAGTATTGTAAGAAAGAAACTGAAATTGAAAAAGTGTGACAATAACAGGGACAAGAACACATTTATTCAGTAACTGAACTGTGGTAGGCCCTCATCTTGTAGTTACAATTTTCCACTTACCGATGCATTGACCCTCTTTTTCTTCAAAATCGGAACAGCAGAAATTTATCCTGAAAAACGAATTATATTTTAGTTACCACAGCATACATAATATTTTACGAAAGGATGTATCTTAAAGCAAGATAAATATAACCAACGAACTAAATAACAAAACATCAAAGATACCAAGCAAACGAGAACAGAACACCATTTCAAATACACAAATGTAAGATCACAGCTCTCGTATGATACAAAGCTCTCGTATGATACAACAATATTTGATATATGTCTGTTTTTTTTTTTTTTTTTTTTTTTTTTTTTTTTTTTTTTAAACAATTATTTTACTTTTTTACATTACCTCTCGAGAATATTTACTTTGGTTTCAGTTTCTATATTACACCTAGCCTGTCTATATGCATTTTTATACTTTTAATATTCCCTTGACAAAGACATTACATATCGAAATATTTGACATCTAATCCCGGCTGTACTTTTTTATTTCATATGTTGTTTTATTTTTACTTTGAAATAACCAAATTTTGGTGGTTCACCAGAAAACTAACTTTTATATTTTATATTCACTTTTTGATCCTTCTTTTTTTATTTTGACAATTTTTCTTTGTCGTATGCTAATCATATGCATAAAACTGTTACAGACTCTGTTATATAAAATATGAAAGGGAAATTGAAAAAAAAAAAGATGTGATATTTTCCTTTGTTCCTGACATAGACGTCACGATGGAGGTTTTGTTTCGTGATAATTTGATTCTCGATGAATAGTCCAAGGGCTGGAATAACCCCCGACCATGCACCCCCACTTCGGAACCCCACCTATTTTTGTAAGTCCACATACATCCCCTCTTCGAAATAAAAAATGTTAGCTCGAGCATAACCTGCACGCACTGGTGGAAAGGCGCTCATTTTTAGACCAATCTACCGCAATTTTGGAGAATTTCGTTTTTTGTTCAAGTTTTTTTTTCAGTTGCTTCAAAATGTTGACCAAATGCTTCACAGTTGTAAAAACGAGGTATCAAATGATTGCTTTTTGTATGAGCTTCACAAAAAACCCCAAGAATTTACAATTTCTATGCCCAATGCTTTCCATAGCACAATTAAACGTCTCCTACCCCAATGAAATACTGACGAAAAATCTGATATTTTTATTGAAATTGTGTAAGTTTGGTGGTTTAGAGGACCCAATTGCATCTCAATTTCTGATTCTGAAAATTGTTTTTAGTTTTTCAATCTATTTTCTTATAGAACATGTTAAGACGATGTTGACATATTTTAAATGACCAAAATTCAAATATTTATAAAATTTCAAATACTAGACCAAATACATGGATCTTTGAATATTTTCGTTTTGACTAAGTTTGTCTTTCTTTTAGCTAATATTATTTTTTAGTAATCCAATATCATTAAATATGGGTATCAAATGAAAGCTTATTATATTTGCTCTACAACCATTACAAATAATGGCGGTTTTTAGGTAATATACACATCATACATCAATAAAACTGACCCCTACCCCAATAAATTTACTCTAAAATTGACAATTTATTTTGCCTATTTTCCAATAAAAATAAGCAGAACACTCACAATTTGTGTTGTATATGACAATGTTGCATAAATCATGTAATGATCTTGTATTTTAACAGCGATTTATTGACTGAAACTCAATATTTTACCCGAAATTGATGAAAAATGGCAATTTTTAACATTTTAGAATTGTACAAAGTTTACTGTTAAATTGTTATGTATGCCAATCTGGATGATATATCTTCTTATATGCCTATTGTACCAAGCGACACATTAGTTGTCTTTTTTTTTCAGAAAAGCAAGGAGTGTTTCATGTGACTCTGAAAACCGAAAATCTTAACCCTATCCCAACAAATTGTGCCATAAAGTTGTCATTTTTTTCTTTCTTCGCATCAAAATAACCAGAACACGCAAAACTTGTGTTGTATATGACAATGTTGCATGAATAACATCAGGATTTGATATTTCAACGGCCATTGGTTGACTTAAACTAAACATTTCTCCCAAAATTAATGGATTTGTCCATAGTTCAATATTCTATCGCAATATATGTCAAATCTATATAATATATCTGCAGGTATGCAAATTAATTGTTCAAAGCGATACATTAGTTGTCTTAAAACATTGCTTAGAAAATAAAGAGTGTTGAATGTGACTCTAAATACCGAAAATCTTACCCCTACCCCAACAAGTTTTCTGAAATTGACAACTGTTGGTCTATGTTAGCATAAAAATTATTAGAATACGCAAAATGTGTGTTGTATATGCCAATGTTGCATAAATTATATCATGATTTTGTATTTTAACAGCCATCGGTCGACTTAAACTTTATATTTCATCCAAATGTGATGAAAAGTGGGAACTTTCATTTCAGATTTGACCATAGTTCACTGTTAAATCGCAGTATACTAGTTTATCAAATCTATAAAGTATATCTGCGGATATGCCAATGAATTGTTCTAAGCGATACACACACTAGTTGTCTAAAACATTGTTAAGAAAAACAAATAGTGTTTAATGTGACTCTAAATACCAAAAATCTTACCCCTACTCAACAAATTTTCCCAAATTTTGCCAATTTTTTGTTTATGTTGGGTTAAAAATTACCACCAAACGCAAAATCTTCGTTGCCTATAGCAAAGTTCTGAATTCTATCAAGATTTGGTATTTTAAATCCTACTTGTCGGCTTAAACTCAATATTTTGTCCAAAATTGATGAAAAATGGAATTTTTTGCTTTTCAGATTTGTCCAAAATTCCCTTTTAAACCTTTATATGTGTCATGTTTGAAGGATTTATTTGCAGATATGCTAATTATTTTTTCAACCGATATATCAGTTATCTTAAAGGACTGCTTAGAAAAACAATGAGTGTTCAATGTGACTCTAAATACCGAAAATCTTACCCCTACCCTACCAAATTAAACACTAAAATCCAAAACACACTAGAATTTCCATTTAAAATTATCTTTTTTTCATTTAGGGCCTGAATACTTCAAATTTTCCCTTGATTTTAGGGGGAAGGGTTCTTATTTGACATTTCTGAATCTACATTACGTCTGAACTAAAATATGTGCACACAACTTGTTGCTAATATATCATAAATCATTATTAAATCGACCATTATTAAATATATATTCATATTTTATGACCCTAAAGTCAGAAAGTCAAAATTGTGAAAAAATCTGAAATTCCGAAAATTACCATTTTCAAAAATTTTACAACAAAAATCCTAATTTTATGGACTTTAATGGTTTTATTTTCCAACATTGTATCACAACTGATAAGTTAGGCATAAAAACTAGATCAAATGTCTGAAAGAAATTGACATCCTAAAATCGCCATTTCGTAATTTTTTGCAGAGGGAGGGGCGCATGTTTTTGCATCCCCATATCATAAAAAGGGCGTCAAAGGCCCAACCTTGTGTTCATTGTAAAGTATATTAAATAAGCTTTAATTTGGTATCAAATTGCAGTACATATTACTTGTCTTAAAAAAATTATGGAGCTTAAAAGATGAAACTTAGGTTAAAACGAAACAGAATTTTTCATGGTGTACTATAAAAGTGGCCAATACTGTCTTTGCGTGCAGGTTACGTTATGTTATTTTGAAGAGGGGACATAGAAGGACTGAAAAATGGTCTGGTTCCGAAGTGGGGGGGGGGGGGGTGCACGGGAAGTGTTTCCAGCTTACGGACTATAACTGTTTTCAATGCAATCACATTTTCAAGGACAAATTTAACTTCAATAATTTTCCCCTTTCAATCTATTGGAAAAGAAAATTATGAAGTTAATAAATGAAAATATTGAAAGAGCTAATGTAGCTGTGCCTACTTGGCAAGCACAAAATTCATTATATCCCCGATCAACTTCCCTGCCAGTTAGACTGATTTCATGACGCAGCACATTCAAGACAATAACATACCCTAGAGAACAGACTAGATTTAGTCGCGATTACAACGCAAAGAAATCCACCATTACGGTTTTATACCATGCAGATTCTAGTGATGTTAAATATCGAATTTTTGTGACTACTTCAATGAAACAATACTTATTTCTTGGAGAAAATTTGTTCTTTGGCGTTATAAAAAGGGTACAAATTCCCTTCGATCGACTGAAAAGGATGCAATTGACTATTTTAGGTAGTATAACACCATTTTTATGTCCAGATATTGTTATAAATCGGCAAAATTGAAGAACAAATCCTACCAGCCTGAAAAAATTATCACACTAGGTCATTAAAAGATCTCGTTGAATGTTGCCTCAGAAAAGTTGGTGAGAACCGAACCGTCAGTTTAAAACGAACAATTCAAGGACAATAGCGACATCAAAGAAACAAGGACATAACACGAGCATGGCACAGAAAAAAAACCATAACCCCCCACCCCTTCAGGTTAAATGGTCGGTTCCTTAGATGTTTTATAACGGTTTTATTAGATGAAATATGCCACTTTTATTGGGTAACCATGCAGAACATTTTCAATAAACTCCTGCTTTATTACGGGAAGGTAATTTGGGTGGAAAAAAATAAGAAGAATTCAGTTTATCACTATTTCTTAAAAAAATAAAATAAAAATTTTGTTAAAATTCGCTAATTTTCCCTACCATTTCAACCAAAATAACTGATTTTTACATGACAGATTTTACGCCTATATGGACAGGGAATTTTTATTCCATTTTCGTATGCTCTTATGATGGAGGCCCATATAGGACCTATCAAAAGTTTTTTTTTTAATTCGTTATAGCGAATTCCAGAATTTGTTATAACCGTTCTAATTCATAATAACAATTCGTTGAATTTGTTAATACAAATCTATTCGTTAAAACAAATTCTTGAATACATTTTAACAAACTTAAGAATTTGCCATAACGAATTTAATTCGTTAGAGCAAATTTTTGAATTCATAATAACAGATTTTACAATTTGCAATAAAAAAATAATTCAGTAAGGATGTAAGCTGGTCATATTTATGTATTTCTGTCACATGAACGGACTTCTGTGGTTTTATCAATTTCAATGCTTAACAATATTTTGACCGGTGACGCCCTATTTCTTTATAAGATCATTTTATACATCTTTTAGAGCATTGTGACAAAATTTAATTCAATAGGTATAATTTTGTCACGTCCATTATTAGATAAAGATTGCTCATGTTAATCCTATGAAAAATGCAGAGGAGTTCAGTTTCCCGCCATTTTATAAACACTTGTATCTAAAAAATTACATCGAAAACCAATCTTTTTTTTTCATTCAATTAGTTTTTTGTTTCATTTTCTAACAAAAAATCATATTCAATAGGAATCCTTGTTATTTTGTACTTGACCAGCGAACATCTTTAAAACAAATGGAAATTCAAGAATCTGTTATAACGAATTGTAGAATTTGCTGTAATGGATTTTTAAAACCATCGCCTGCCAAATTTACATAAAATCAAGAATTCTGTCATATCGTCTCGATATCGTGTTTCTTGTTCGATTTTGTATTTTCCCGCTCCATTACTCTCAAACATGATAGATATTAATAGCCTTTTATTGTAAGCTCCTACCCAGCTGCAAGAAACCCTATGGCTTGAATATTTAGCCTAGCATATCGTTGAAAAAATCCAGATTCCCGCTTGATAAAACCTAGTAACTTCCTGAAACCCCTCAATTTCCATCGGCATAATATGTTTTGCGACCTTGAAATTTCACTGACATTTCAACCTATTTGTAATAATACAGTACACGAGATAAAAGCTTTTGTCAATACCTTGCGATTAAGTTTCCTTTGGGATTTCACAGAATAGGAAACTTAATCGCAAGGTATTGACAAAAGCTTTTATCTCGTGTACTGTATTAATACAAATAGGTTGAAATGTCAGTGAAATTTCAAGGTCGCAAAACATATTATGCCGATGGAAATTGAGGGGTTTCAGGAAGTTACTAGGTTTTATCAAGCGGGAATCTGGATTTTTTCAGCATGTTAATTTTTTTTTTGTTTCATCCCTCTAGGAGCTTGGGCCGAGAAAGACCAAGGAAAAATAAAGATAGATTTTTGGCTTTGCCGATTAATCATTTTGCTCATATCATACTTCTTGTTTTGTCATCTTAATATTTCATTATGATTTCTCATAATTCTAAAAATCGAAACCATCCAACAAATGCCATGTTATCAATTAAAGGAAAAGTGTATTAACATCAGTTAAAATGAGATGCGTGCTTCCGATCAAATAAAGTTCGTAGATTGCTTCAAAATCCAATTTCGTGAGTCGAATAGTGACTGTGTTGATATATATATATATATATATATATATATATACGTCTGTAAATCAGCCCAACATTGTTAGATCTGCACATTGGTAATTCCCTCTCCTGGATTCGAACCATCACTGTTGTGACATCTATGGCAACACCGCCTGCACTACGTCCAGCGCCCTAGACCACGCGGCTACCTAGGCTATATAAAATATAGCTTTCGGTAACCGGATGATACCTCCTGGTTGTTTTAATCTAGGGTTGTAACGCAGTACATGATGTATAGGTGCTCGTGCAGATCAGCTATGTGTATATCAGAGAGGATTCAATTTCTTTCGACAAGGAATGCCGCCACACAAAGTGATAATTTTTATATAGTTGTCTGAAGTATGTGACAACTCTTCATACTATACCTGTCCAATGGATAATATCGTGAGAC
>MJUU01004214.1:31195-41660 GCA_002080025.1 Modiolus philippinarum
TATATATATATATATATATAATACGTATAAGTGGTTATTTTCGCGAGGACTTAATTTTCTCTTTATTCGCGACCATTCTGCAGTCGCAAAATTGAATACCGCGAAATTTAATTCAAATGAGGCTTTATACAATAGATGGTATGCAATCGCGAAATTTGAGTCCCGCGAAAATAAAATCCAAGAATTATGAAAGAAACCGCGAAATTTGCGTTCCGCGAAAATAACCACTAATACGGTATACGTAAACTTGATTACAATATACAGTATATGAATATTACATCCGTGTCTCTGTCTCGATCAATAAGTCCAGCGAGCATGTCGTGAAGTTATTTGTCAAAAATAGCGTGCCGGACGGAAATAATAACGATTTTAATTCCCAGTATCAGTATTAAAATACTTACCAGTATTTGCTTTTTATAATAAACATACGAAATTACTAAATTACCTATATAAATTTTGCGTTCTGTTTGCGTTTATCGAATCAATTCTCTAATTTCCCGAAAATTATTTATTTTCTATGCAGCAGTTCTTTGAATGACAACTTATTTTTGTTTTGTGCAGATTTTCGGGGCTTTTGATTTCATCTCATCGGGTATGATTTTATTGTCTTGAGTCACCGTTTTGTTGAGCTTAATTATCATTTCTTTATATATTAAATATTAACTTGTAATTTTGTTGTGTTAAATTGTAATCTAAGTGTTTCGAATAACTTTTGTTAATTCATGATTTTGTTACATTTTGATTTTTTTTTGCTAAGAAGTAATATGTTAGTGTAAATTGACTTGTTTTTTTTTTTTTGTTAAATACGCTTTTTGTTGTGTTGATCATCATTTTGTTTGTTACAAAACCATTGTTATGTTAGTTGTGATATTGTTGTGTTGGTATAAGCGAAATCGCAAATTATCTATCTCAAAATGCTACAAATTTTTGAAACGTATGAAGCGCTATTTAATTTAACCAACAAATACAAGCAGACTACTGTATTAGAACAACTAGAAATATTACTTGGATATGACAGTGTGTGGTTTTTTTTATTAGTGGAATTAAAATTTTTGAATTTTTTTATTTTCTCATCATTTAGCAAAAACACACAAAAATATATTCAACATGAATACCTTTTTGGTCAGTACGGGACCTTTGGGTCGTGTTCAATCCGTAAAAAAAATATTATCATACGACAATATCAATACAACAATAATCACTAATTAATTAACACTGTTGAGCTAGGGGTGATTTATATTTAGCTAGGCTATGGAATAGCCTTGCTTGATAGATAGTTCTTGGGGGAAAGTGAGGAGTACGCTTGCGCATTGAGGAGAACGCATGCGAAGAAGACTATTGACAAATAGGAATTTCAGATTCTCGAAAATCAAAATGGCGTCCAGTTTCGTCCTGATAAAACGGGGCGGGGTTTAATTTTTCTGTTTCCTTGTGGAAGTTGAAAAGTATTATAAACATTTACTATAGGTGGTACTGGGAACGGGTTTGTATAGAGGATGATGGGATTGGTATTGCAATATCGCTTAGCCAGATTTATAAATATAGATATGATAAAAAGAATAAGAACAGTAATGTATAAATTTAAAACCAGAAGTTTATAAATAAAGATGAGGAATTGTGCAATAATCAATAATATGCAAATACTATTAAAGACTTTTCAATTGAGTTAAACAAAGCATGATTGTAGTTTGTGGAGATACTTAGGCAATGGAGAACGAAAACTGGAAAGAGATAGAAAAGTGCGTTTTTTGCGGAAGAGTAAAGAGCTACCGGTGTTTATTTGTGTGTGCTGAAAAAAGTTAATGTTTCGAAGCCAAGTACACGAGAAAGAGTTTAATGCAAAAGAAGAGAGGTTGAAATAAATGTTAAAATTGTGTGTAAATCGTGTAACTCTTATAATGTGTGTACTCAAGCAATGATAAATAATTTAGAAATGGATAAAGCTCCTTTTGAAGAATTGAATACGCTAGAACAACATTTAATTTCTCCAGTTTTACCATTTTACAAAATTGTGATTTTAACCTAAGACTGATCAGCGAGCTGTACATGGTCCAGTTGTGTGTGACAAAGATAACGAAAAGTATTGATTTGAGCATACAAATACATCATGAGCCACCACACCCTTGTCAATCAAACACGCAATTTTCTATCCAAGGCTATTCCATAGCCTAGCGTATCGTTTTTATTTCATAAAACCATTATCCGATTTATATCACTGATGTCCCCTCGTGTTCTCTAGTTAATCTATTTTTAGCGCTCCAGATAATTTGTTTTTCGTCAATTAAAATTTAGTTAAATAATTGTCATATAAGACAAATTATAAGTACACTTTCAATTCCATAAATAATTTGTTTTAGGTGGTATATATCTATAATCAATAGGTCTGGAATCCTTGTATTTGAGGAGATCGTTTCCGCCTTTAATTACAAGAGAGTTCCTATTTCGAAAGTCCCGTATTATTTCTATCACCATGTAAAGTATTTGCTAAGTCCACAAAATAGTTTGATCAAATCTTTAACCAGAAACGACAGCATGGAATCACATCGAAGTAATTGTAAATTTACAGGAAAAGCGGTTGTAGTAATCTTAGATGAAATGTCAGCTCATTGAATAGAAAGTCCAGAAACTAATTAATCAATTATGAGTTCGACCGACCAAGTAGTTGCACAAAAGAAAACATATTGAGTCAAAATGTTATATGTTAAACAAAGTTATCTGCCGGCGACCAACACGAATGGCAAAGTAAGAACACTTGTTCAGCACCTTATGAGGGACATTGATTCCATGCTTGACACTGAATGAAAGATAAAAAACACAGCACATCCAAAAAGACATTCAAGCTATATTTGGTTAAAATATATTCACCAATTCTCTAAGAAAATATTGTTTTACATATTTCGAATGGGTCGTGGGACAAACTGAAATCCCAGTGCTCACGGAACAACTGCAGTAGAATACCGAAGGAACAAAGATTAGGCAGTAATGTGAAAAGTATTGGTGATCTAGTCGTTAGGGACATTCATGTCTTTGTTTTATTTTTCATCAGGTCCTATCCTATAATAATGTTTTTGGATAGCAGCCATTTTGATTTTTTTTTTCGTTCCATACTAAAAAACTTCATTAAATTAATAACACATATGAAATATTTTGCTTATCCTTTTATAAGGATTTCTGAATAGCTGCAATGGCAGGCATACATGTGAAGACCTATGCATTTTAGTTAAAAGGGGCGAATAGCACAATAAGAACAAAACTAAAAAGACAAAGCTGACAAACATAAACAACGATAGATACTCGGAATAGCCAGACTTGGTACCGGCACTAGCAACAGCCAGCGGTAGGGCTCAACCGGTTGATGGTTACCCAAATCACCCTTTTCTTTCCCCCTGTTCCCTATAGCATAAACAAACATACAAATAAAATCCAATACAGGTAGACTTCTAATTCTAAGACAATAATCTTGAAAAGTTAACAATTAGACAAAACTGAATGTTGAAAGATGGGTAATGCGTGTTTGCCAATTAACTGCCGGCTAGATCACGTAGTCTAGTCTGCTTGTAACATGTGTAAAACACTATCACCTTACAGATGAAAAATCACACCTTACAGATGAAAAATCAAACTCAAAGTTCCAGAAGGGCTTTGTAAAGAATCATTATGCATTTCAGTGGACATCAGTAGTATCAGTGAGAGGCCAGTTTACCTGCAAAATCTTCAGATCAGTAGATCCTACAGCCAATTAAACGGCATCATGTAGAATATCCTGTCAATATCCCCTATTAAGTTGCGTCCCATTCTCTTGATTTTTTTTTTTGAAGTTTTTTGCATTTTTTAACATTTCCTTAAAAAGTATGATGAGAAATAGGCTGTTTCCGAGTCAAATTGTTATGAAACAAAGGCAGTAGAATGCCGAAGGAACAAGGGAAGCGATGACTACAAAAATCGTAGTCCAATGACATGGCAAAAACGGTAACAGATAAAAACAAAGACAAAACAAGGACGTGAGACAGCTACAATGCACAGAAATAAAAAGATAACATTAAGAACTAAGGCACTCATAGTGTGAACTCCCATGAAAACCGGGAGTGACATCAGGTGCTCCGGAAGGGTAAGCATGTCCTGCCCCGCTAGCGACATCCGTCACACTATCAGTGAGGCATATAGTGTTTTGAAAAGTCTGTTTTGTAGCGGATTGGTTAGTGCCATTTTTTAACCCTTAGACAAAAACCAATGAAATCCATGGTACATGTAACTTCTCTAACCCTCAAACAGTACCATGGTCAAATTTTGAAAAGCTTTTTGTAAATCTCTATAGTATTGAAACAATCACAAGGACAAATCGGTAGCACAAACATCACTGACGAAGACAAAACTAAAATTATACCATATTGTATACAAGACAACACGAAAAACTAAAGTACTGACAGTGTGAACTCCCATAAAAACCGGGAGCGACATCAGGTGCTCCGGATGGGTAAGCATGTAAGCATGAAACAATGACAGTAGAATATCGAAGGAACAAAGATCAAGATTACATAAATCAAAGTACAGAGACAAGGCAAGAACACCAAAGACGCTAAACAACAATAAAATGCAAACACTACAAATACAACAATAAAAACGAAATCACTAACAGTGTGAACTATCAATGAGTGAAGGTTAGGCATGTCCTGCATGTCCTGCTCTGTATACAGTTCCCGTCAGTGGGTCAATCCAGGGTAATGTCAGAATCGGTAATGTCAAACCTGTTGCTTGGTGAAAGTCTTTTCAACACTATTAGCACGTATGAAAAAGTTTGACTAGGCCAATTCGTTTAGTTGGACATCTCAATAGTATTTCTCTTAAGTAATAGCAACGTTATTCGAAGCTATGTTGAAACACACATTTATACCAAGATCTCTAAATATTCACTTCATTTTGTTAACAGAGAGCTTAGGAGGTGAGTATCTCACTAGGGCTTTACTTCACTTTTTAAAGGGGCCATCCAATGGACTCCAATGATTATTGGCATCAAGTTTGGTTGATGATCATCTTTGATGTGATGAGAATCTGCCGGATATTATATCAAGTGGGGACCAGCCAATGACTATTGTTCCGATTTTGACCGATTGGCAAAGTAGTTTCACAGTTAGAAGATCTTTGAATGCCTCAGTAATTATATATGGTCGAGCATTAAATTATGTGTCCCGTTGGATTACATGCAGACAAGATAGATACTATTCTGAAATAGGAACATCCAAGGACTATTTTGACCAATTTTGGCAGCATTTGGTCCAGTGAGAATCCTTCTGGTACAATGTTTATCTATGCCCCCTTTGGCGGTCATCTTGTATTACCTGACGATATGGCAGACACTATTTTGAAAAGGGAGCACCATTTGGCAATTGTAATAAGTTTGGTCTAATTGGCTTAGGGGTTTCAGAGGTAGCGTTTGAATGAATTTTCCCATAAGATCCCATTCAATACCATATTTCCAGTTGACGGTTACATTTTATTAGAAGCGGACATGACGTTTTTTTTCACATTGAACCAATCGAGGTCTATCATGACTCTAGGGATTCTGGGTAGACTATATTTGAAAGCAAAGTTCATGGACAACGGACACAAAATAATGACAAAAGTTCAACCTAGCTATATCAGGATTGTAGAAAAGAATATCAGAATGTGCATGCTACTAGTAGAATTTAAGGATGACGTGCTGAGGGCTTAAATTCAATCGACTAGCTATGCTGACAGAATTTGAAATTAAATCCAAGATGTACCCAATATACACATTCTAGAAACAGATTCACTAAACAAATGAATAAAATATTGTTAGATAAAAAAGAATTCTTTTAGATTAGCATCGGGCAAATTATGTAGCCAACGGACGGCCGCTCACTATTTTCACTTTCTAAAAACCGGATTTTTTTACAGAAAGCAGGTTTAAGGTTATACACGGAAACTACTGTAAATCTAGATACCAGCAATATCATGTGATGATATGTCTTCTGTTTTATATATCAGATTAGTCCTACATTACAAAAACAGGAAAACAGCAAACACCTACAATGGCCAGGAACTACAATCACATGCCACAATTTACAAGCAAACTGCACCAGAAAAACAATAATGAAAACAAGAGACAAACATAAATAACGATAGGAACTCGGGATAGCCGGACTTGGTACCGGCACCAGCAAAAGCCAGTGGTAGGGTTAAAGCGGTTTATGGGTACCCAAACCTCCCCTTTCTCTATCCCGTTTCCCTATAGTATCATAAACACGCGAATAAAATCCAATACAGGTAGACTACTAACTCAATGACCACTATCTTGGAACAGAAAAGCATAAGACAAAACGTAATTTTGAAAGAAGGGTCAAAGAGTGCTCGCCGCTAAACTGCCGGCTAGCTCAAGAAATCTAGTCTGCTGGTAAAACACTGTCGCACTACGGAAGAAAAATCAAACTCAAAACTTCCCGAAGGGTTTGGTAAAGAGTCTTCATGTATTTCAGCAGACATCGGCAGTATCAGTGAGAGGCCAGTATATATGTAATGTCTTCAAGTCACTGGAATCCAAAGCCAATTTAACGGGTTTGTTCAGAATATCTCGTCGATATCCACTATTACGTAAAGAATGTTCATTACATGTACATGTAATGGAAGAAATATCGCACAGACGCATTCTGACGCATGACGAGGAGGATGACTCGCTAGTATGTGAAAGCGAACATTCATTCCTCTATAATGATAATTTTGAAGCATTTTTATGCCCCCAGATCGAGGATCGGGGGCATATTGTTTTTGTCCTGTCTGTCTGTCTGTCTGTTTGTCTATTTGTCTGTGCGTCCGAAACTTTAACCTTGGCTATAACTTTTGAACTATATAAGGGAGACTTTTGATACTTGGCAAGTGTATAGGTCTAGTCAAGAGGAACATAAATATGCAAAAAAATAGGTCAAAGGTCAAAGGTCAAGGTCATAGGGGTCAAAAGGGGTAAAAATCGGAATCTGGGGGCATATGTAGTGTTTCACAAACACATCTTGTTTATTGTCTAACACAAAATACGCGCCTTCTCTGCTATTGCTAACCTATATCTATCACAGTTATCATTTTTCCTTGAAGCATCAGCCACATGGGCCACAAAATTTGCTGCTCTACAACCATGCTGAACTGTTTCCTGAATTTTCACGTTTTATCACCATATATACATGAGAACTAATAGAACATAACTCGAGCACTCGACCAGGTCTATTTAATCAAACACAAATCGGGCTATGATCTGGCTCAATTTGACAACGTCTGGTTGGTCGAATGAAAGTTGAGCAGAAGTCATACGTGAATCATAAAGAGGCCGAGAATGGTCGTGTTAAATCGGGTAAAGGTCGAGAGGACATCGTGAACTAGCTCGATCAATGAATTTAATGACGTTGATCGGGATAAAACAGCATGCGGTTTAATTTGAAATGAAAAGGCAGGATGGCATATTCAAGGAAGAAAATAGTCTGGACAGAGCATGCCCTGAAAATAAAAGGCAGGATGGAGATACTGGCCATACAGATTAAGGCTCTATTGGGAAATAAATCTGCCAGACACCTACTTTTCGAAAATAAAAAGTCAGAACCGATAAAATATCAATAGCCCCCCCCCCCCCCCCCAATGTAAATCGAATGGTCGCTCCCTTAAAATCTTATCATATTTTTATTCCATAAACCAATTTTGTAATTGATAACTCTTATAAATGGAAAGGTAAACTTTTAAAGTGGAAATTTTGCCCAAGGGATTTTATCTAAACAGAATGAACAGTATGACTTGGTAAACTTGTAACTATCTTCCACCAAATCAATTTTATAAACCTTTATAATATTTAAATATTGCAAGCGAAAGATTCAGCTTTTTGGAGCTAAAACTATAGCGGATATTCATTATATTTTTTGCAGGGGTGTTCGAGAACATTCAGATGTACATTATGAACATTAAGCTTATTATCAATAACTTTCTCTGCACACGTACATTATTTTTTTTACTCATAGTTGATTTTTCAAATTAAAGTAGAAATAATGACAGTATATGTACGAACCCCTTTCTTGATGACTAATTGTTCTACCTCTATAAACAATGGTAGCATTCTATAACGCACCACATTTTTAGGTCATTAGACTGCTACACCCCAGTCTATGACATTTAATTTTCTCTTAAGTGAATTGTTTTATAGCTAGAAAACACGAGGGGACTTTATAAACATAAGTGGATGATATGAATCGGATAATGATTTTTATGAAATAAAAACGATACGCTAGGCTATGGAATAGCCTTGGATAGAAAATTGCGTGTTTGATTGACAAGGGTGTGGTGGCTCATGATGTACTTGGCTTCGAAACATTAACCTTTTACAACACACACAAATAAACACCGGTAGCTCTTTATTCTTTCGCAAAAAACGCAATTCTATCTCTTTCCACCTTTCGTTCTCCATTGCCTAAGTATCTCCACAAACTACAGTCACGCTTTGTTTAACACAATTGAAAAGTCTTTTATAGTATTCGTATATTATTGATTATTGCACAATACCTCATCTTTATTTATTAACTTCTGATTTTTAATTTATACATTACTGTTCTTATTCTTTTTATCATATCTATATTTATAAATCTGGCTAAGCGATATTGCAATACCAATCCCATCATCCTCTACAAACCTGTTCCAAGTACCACCTATAGTAAATGTCTATAATACTTTTCAACTTCCACAAGGAAACAGAAAAATTAAACCCCGCCCCGTTTTATCAGGACGAAACTGGACACCATTTTAATTTTCGAGATTCTGAAATTCCTATTGGTCAATAGTCTTCTGCGCATGCGTTCTCCTCAATGCGCAAGCGTACTCCTCACTTCCCCCAAGAACTATTTATATAGCTAGGCTATTCCATAGCCTTTGTTCTAATTGAGGCGATCTGGGTCGGATCACCCCAGCAATCTCACCCCAGTTAGAACAATGGATATTTTTACTTTTTTTATTTGTTTTTGTCAAGGCCACTTTTTGAGAACTGTTCAGTTGTTTTGGACTTAGTAAAATTTTATGTTTTTCTATCCATAAAATTTTTAAAGCTAAAGATTTTAAAACGTTGAAAATGGCATTGTCCATAGTGGGGTTCGAACCAGGGTCGTTTCGCTTACTAGACTTCTACCTTACCTACTACACCACGAACTTGTTGGATTTTAAGTGTTAAAAATCGTATATAAAGAATCGTTGTGGGGCACAATAAGAATATTTAATATTTTTATAGTCTAGAATAACTATTTCATTACAAGTAGCATTTTTAAAATATATATCGGCTTTCCTTTGCTAAATAAATTAGCTGGGATGTAAATTAGTTATAACATTTGGACTTGGTGTGTCTGTATAAGCTCACCATACAGACACACCGCGTCCTCGTGTGATAACTTTTACTGATATTTATTGGTGTATCATTTATCGTTTAACAAGACTGTAAAAATAAAAATTTTCGTCAGGTACTTAATTGAAACTAGGTATACAATGTAGTAATCTCGTAATATAAATATTATAAATTTAATTGTTTCTGTACCAGACTATGTCAATTATATTTTGTTAACCCAAAGTTGTAATGTTATTTTTATTTTTTTTCTCTGCTCTTCCTGGAATATACACTCTGTGTCCGTTTATGATTTTGTATACTATAAAAAGTGGTTACGCTTTGCACTGAATCAGTTCTTGATAACAATTACAAGAGTTCACAGGTCAATCCTGATTCTACAGTGGCGAAAGAGTATAGCCTTAAATTTGCCAAGGGCGCGATACTCGTATACGCAGGATGTCTACATGGTATTGGATGTATCATATCAGTGGGAAAGAATTAATAGTAGCAAAAGGTTCATGCATTCGCATCTAACAAAAAATGGAATTCACTAAGGGAATGTGCTGACGAAATGATTTTCGATGTTTTATTATAGTTAAATTTTGATCAAATATGCCACCTTTATTGGGTAACCATACATAATGTTGAACCTTTAAAAAACTCCTGTTCTATTAAGTACGTATGAAAAAGTTTTACTAGGCCATTTCGTTTTGTTGCACATCGATATAGTATTTCTTTCGTGTAATAGCAACGTTGTTCGAAGCTTTGTGGAAACACATTTTTTTTACCAAGATCACTTAATTTTCACTTCAGTTTGGGAACAGACAGCTTAGAAGGCGACGCATAATATTGTTTTTTTTTTAAATCTATGCTGTTGGTGACTTTGTAAATAATTTTTATCATTGAACATAATAAGAATTTCTTACTAAATTTACTAAATTTACAGTAATTTTGATATTTTTTTTTTATTAAAACGACTGGGTTGATGCCACTGCTGGTAGACTGTCAGTCACTGAGTGTATTCACCATCCCATTAGCCAGTACTTCGGTGCTGGCCCGAAAATCCGATTTTTTTTGGTTTTTTTTTTTTGTTTTTTTTTGCTTTTTTTT
>MJUU01004218.1:0-35658 GCA_002080025.1 Modiolus philippinarum
CCACTGCTGGTGGACCAGAGGTCCCCGAGTGTATTCACAAGCCCAATAATCAGACTTGTCTGACATGAAAATTTTACCTTGAGTATCATAGAAATTTACTGTTTTTATCAAAATTCTAACCACTTAAAAATACTGCGGCTTCATTCCCTGCATTGCACTCGGTAGATGTCCTTGGTTCTGGATTTGGCTTCCTTTTTTGATGTTTTTGGAAATGAGTACTTCTTTTATTACTACTTTTGGATTATGGCTTTCCATATATTTGATTTTAATGCTGCTGATGAGAGGTAACTCCTTGAAACACGTGTACAGCATAACGATATTTACTGCATTTTATGCAGCTTAGGTATTTTTTGTATTACAAAGAGTAGATAAAGAGGTTAATGCATGAATATTATAGGGATTTTCATGGATATATGGGAATATTGTCCCGAGTAGAATTTCATATTGCACGAGCTTCCGAGTTCAATATATATTTTACGAGGGATAATATTCCCCAATATTCATGCAATAACCCTTTAATTGTATAGCAAAGCAAAAATTTCTTCAAAGATGAAGAATTTGAAAAGATGAAGTCAATGACGTCATTTAAATTAAGTAATATTGCACTAGATGGAAATTTATTGCATGCATACTGTACGTTTGGTTGCTTTCTGATGGAAATATTATGTTGCTATACAATAAAACAAATGTATTTGTTATTTTAATGATATAATAGACATTAAAGGAGTCATCTCACAATATGATATCCTTTACAAATCTTACATTTAAAAAAAAAAATCAAAATTAGATAATTTATTCCGAAACTTTGTTTGAAAATTACATAAATGATTCCGAAACTTAGTTTAGTCAAACCCCAAAATAATAAATCTATGAAAAAATAAGTCAGAACTAGCGAGTAGCTTTTTTTTAATTAAACAAGGAAGCAATATAATTTGCTAAACATTAAGTTAGTGTAAAACAGAAAACACAATACACCGAGAATAAATGGAAACATAGTTTATGATGAGACATAAGTTGTCGAAATGCGCATATGCAGAAAATAATTTAACAGTTACTTCGGTATTTTGTTATTTATTACCACTGGGCCGATGCCCCTGCTGGTGGACTGTTAGTCCCCGATGGTATTCACCAACCCAGTAGTCAGTATTTCGGTGCTGACCCGAAAACCGATTTTATTGAACCTTGCAATATCCAAATTTTACAAAATTTTGTTTAACACTAAGGAGTATCTCCCTCGTGCATAGCTCTGTCCTTAGCTGAACTTTGGCTCTTCTATTTAGATCCCTTTGGTGATGTGTTCTCTATCAGCTTTTACACGTTTTTGGTGACTGGACTTCCAAATGTTTTGGTTTTATCTGCACTGATGAGACATAAGTTGTCGAAATGCGCATATGCAGAAAATAATTTAACAGTTACTTCGGTATATTGTTATTTATAAGCAGAATTCATCCGAAATTAAATAGTTTGCGCCAAAAATAATACAGCAACAATACATCGACTTTACTCCAAAGTAACGCATAGTAACGTTTAACGTCTTGACAAATCCGATGGAAGGATGAAAGCACTAGACCAATAAATTGTTTTTATTATAATGTTTTAATTTGTTTATATTTAAAAAGTTGTAAAATCTCTCTTAAAGTAGTAGAATATATAAAAAAAAAAGTCCCGGAAGATGCACAATGATTAAATATAAATCACAAATCAACAAGAAAAGATATGGGTTAACCCATATCCAACTGTACAATTTTGAAAGGGCCATTTCCAAACAAAACAATAAACAAAAAATTAACGAAAAAGATGCATATACATTTATGATATTTTTTTCACATTTATCGGATTCGTTTCTTCGCATTCTTCCGGGATTACCATTAGCCCTTACTGTTTCTTAGCAATAAGGGAAAAAGGGGGAAGGGGTAAATTGCACCTATACTAGATAATAGTTATTATTTTTAATTGATTTTAATTGAATTTTATGCCTGTCAACATCTTCTAATACAAACATTAATTGGACGGATATTTGCGAGCATATTGGTCCTTTCTATTTCAATTTTGTTTTGCTGTTTTTTTTTTTGTTTTGTTTTTTTTTTTTTTTTTTTTTTTTTTTTTCAAAATTCTAATTACTATTAATGACTTTTTTTTTCAAATCTTAGCGTGAACTAATGCTATACGGAAAGACATGGCCATATCTTTTATTTCTAAAATAATTGATATATAATGAAATATTTCCGCTCAAACAATGTTGCTATAAGTAACTGGGCCCGTGTTAACGAAACTATCCTAAGATATGTCCTAAGACATGTCTTAGGAAATATTTAAGGACACTGTTGTGACCATGTTAAGACATGTCTTAGATTGTATAACAAAGCTATCTTAGGACTATCCTAATTTAGGATGTCCTAATTAGTATCCTAAATAAGAATATAATAAAATTAATTTTTAAAAATAAATGTATATAAATGACAAACAACCGAAGTTACAGTTTAAAACAGTTTTAAACTATGCAACGAATATTTAATATTGTAAGTTATAAAATAAAGTGTGGACCAAAGATATATTTTTGGGGAATAATAAGTTAAAACGGATTGCAATAATTATAAAATGATCATTATGGTGGATGAAATGAAATTGCATCAAATGTGATGAACGAAAGTTGGGGGTATTGTATTCTAATCAATAGATGTATTATATACATGTAGTTTATATAATTGAACTGTCATCAAGAAGTCACACAGGGTCAAAGGATAAAATCGTGCAAGTTTGATGCAGAGGTAAATAAAATATCGGTGCGAGTAAAATCGTCATTGTATCAACGAAAATTAGCAGTTATTTCTGAATCAGAGCCACAGAAGTTGAAAAAAGTTGTTTTTCAGGCGACATTTGAAGTTAGGACACTCTTAGGACACCTCTTTTGATGTCCTAAATTTAGGATTGATTTTAGGATATATCTTAATTAATGACACGTTCATTAACCTGACTTAGGACTAAAACTTGTCATAAGATCATCTTTAGACATATCTTAATCCTATGACAGCTTCGTTAACACGGCCCCTGATTCACAAATATACTATCGTAGCTAGTAATAGCACAAAATTAATCAGTAAATAAAAAGTCTAAAAATACATTTAGAACTTGTTAACAATCAATATAATATGTCCGCCTGATACTGAGGAAACGGTGGTGTATGAATATTTGTAGTAGTAACTATCAAAACATTAACAAATCGCTTCAAATCATTAGTAAAAATACAACTCTTAAATTATGTGTTTTCAGATAATTGATATAGGGTGAGTTAAACTGAAAAAAAGTCGCCAAATACCGAACTATTTCCTACGCCATGATATTGTGATCTGTACCCAAAAACAAATATATATCTTGAATAGATTGTACGCACTGATCGAGTATATGAAAATACTACACATAAAAAGAGTCACAAACAAATGTTCCTGTCCATCACCACCAGTTTGGTATATTCTTATATATTTTTGATATATTATCCACTTTGTGTGAGATTTTACAACTTTGTTTACTAAATTCATTAACCATACGGACGACAAAGATGCCAAATAAATTATCGGAAAAAATTAACAACGAACATATTGCAGAAGAAATTAGAGGAATTAGAGAAATATTATCTACGCTTGTACAAAAAATATTCAATGAATTTCATATATTTTACTGGAAGTGTGTGAAAAATAGAACCAATTCACAAATAAACCAATTCACTAAAGGAAAGAATAGGAAACAATTTGAACAATGAAAATAATGATGAAGAAACACAAATGAAAACTGTTCAACATACCGTGAAATAAACACACATCGATAATTTGCGGTCCATATTTATCAAATAGTTCGTGGCAATGAGGGACATATGGCAGTTTATGGACTGGGTGGTCAACCCAAAAATAGTATATGCACCGAAGCGAAGCTGAGTATTTTTAGGGTGACCACAAGGTCCATTATCTGCCATTTGGCCCGAATTGACATGAACTATCTGATATATTACACTTTAACTCCAGAAATGTACTAGTTTCATTCTTTTTTTCCTTCTATTATTTAACTAAAAACATTTCGAGGTTTAAATATCACCTAAAAATGGTATTAAAAAATTATTTGTGATAATTCATTCAAAATGCAACAAATAATGTTTACCTACTGAACACTTTATTTTTTTAAATTAAAATCCAGCACCTTAATACTGCAATCTGGTATAGCTCATTATAAAGTGGAAAACAATAATTGTGAAGTCACAATATATTATTTGGACTGGACTGCCGGTCCGTACACTGTTTTATTACATAATGATTATAATAGTTTTATTTTATTGCTTGAAAACATGAAATTCAATTAAAAATCGAATTGACTCGCTTTTACTTTCACTTTCATTTCTCAGGTCTGCTTAAAAACTATATTGACTCGCCGTTTTAAATAGCCAATGAAAAACAGAATTACATGCGGTCACGCGACTTTCGGCCAATCAGAATTGCCGTATTATAAGTATGTTCGGGAAACCAAATATCGAAGGAAAAAATGGCGTTGGGCTAGCAGGAGACGTTTGTTGTTCTCTATGTACATTAGAAGCATTTTGCAACAAGTAGACTGCTATTTACAAATACCCGGAAGGTGATCGAAACTAAGAACATGCGATACACATTCGGGGTATGCGTTTTAGTAGTTCTGCAAATTTCTTCTTGTCTTATCACAGGAATTTCAGAGTAAGTAACGCAAGGTTGATTTTACTAAAAGGATGGAATTCAAAATTCTCATGATTTATTTATTACATGAAAAAATCTAAACTTTGGGGGAAAAACTTGTACATGTTGCAGAATCGATTGATTCAGGCCGGGTTTCAGGTACGGTACATATTACATGTTGTTTTTGTACATATATATAAATCAAATAAAAATGTCATGAACCTAAAATTATGTACTGATAGCTTCTTGTTGCATGAATCTTTATATGAAGAGATCGGAAAGCACACTGAAAAGTAAGTACTAATGTACAACTACATATTGCAATTTTACAAGATATGTTATCCTGAAAAAAATCGTTGACAACACTTACAATTACCAAGTAAGATGTTGCATGTTATTATTATGTAATAAAACAATTATGGTCTTTTGTATCGGTCTATATGAGTTTTAATAGACCTAAAAATCCTTATATTAACCTCCGCTTCCGGCGTCGGTCAATATTAATTTTTAGGTCTATTAAAACTCATATGGACCTCTACAAAAGACCATAATTGTATAATATGGACCGACAGTGTTAACAAAGCCAAATATGACAAGTATAATGGTAATAAATTATAATATTTATAGTATAACTAATCGACCGTGATGAATATCAATGATATTAATGTCACGAGTGCCAAACAACGCAGGATTAAACGAGTTCTGGAACTTGTTCCAAAACGAGTTTACTCCATTGCGTTGTTCAACACGAGTGACACTATTATTGATATTCATCACGGTTGATTAGTTATACTTATATAGATTATGTAGATTTCAAATCTATAAACAGATTTTGGATACAATTTCATGGAGATTATCTTTTTAAAATCAAAGCGCCATGTGTTTACATTGACGATAATTTTGTGATTTATTTGATGGAGAAAAATCGATAAATCACCGCTATCTAATAATAATCATGATTAAAAGTCGTCTTGGATATTTATAGAACAACAAACTTGCCAGCCGCAAGTTTGAATTTTGGAATATAATCAAGAACCACAACAAGGCGGAAATGTGCGAATGCTGGATTAGTTCAACATTTTCAATATTACCTAGAAAATTACAGATAAAAACCAATCAATGATGAACCGAAACAGCAAAGACGCGTCGTAAAAGATGGACTACGGAAATCAAACTTTTAAAATTACACAGCGTACCAGTAAATATTGCAGGGGGAAAGCAAATGCTTAGGGGTGGCGGGGAGTTTTTTGATACTTTTTGGGTGGTTGTCTGGAGAAAAAGTAAGTTTGCACATTATTCAAACTCAAGTATGTAATAATGCTATATACCAACGGAACCCAGCGATGAATAGGCTACACGATGGCGATGGCCAAGAGAATAAAGATCCACAGACTGTAGTTTCTCCGAACACCTCCACATAATTTCAAACTTACGGGTGAAAAATGATATTTTCCAAAATTTTGCCTTTCTAACATGTTTATGAATCATTTTATTTGTTCACATGCAATTAAAAATATAATTTCAACAAGACTGTGTCAGCCAAAACTAGAGGTACTGTGGCCTGGAGGGCCACAAAATGATACCCCCACTCCCCACTGGAGTAGATCCCCGATATAACTTGTCACAAAAAAGTTATAATTGCACAATTCCATTGTGTACTAAAAAAAATTGTGAAATTTGCTCAAAGGATCTCGAAAATTAACTAAGTTGTTAAAAAAGAATTAGATGTCCAGCAATCTTGAAATCTCCACTAGCGATATAGGACATCATTATAAACTTGCATACAAAATTTCAAGTTGCAGTGATGAGTAGTTACTGAAAAAACTGTTACGAAAAGTTTCAACGATTGACAAAAGATCTCGAAAATTAACTCAGTCGGCAAACTGGAAGTTGATGTCCGGCAATCCTGAAATTGCTACTTGCAGTATAGGACATCATTATAATTTCAAGTTGCAGTCATGAGTAGTTACTGAGAAAACTGTTACGAAAAATTGTTTGCTATCACAGACAGACAGACGGACGGACGGACAGATGGACAGAGTGATTCCTATATACCCGCCTGAACTTCGTTCGTGGGGGTATAAATACCTGCTTTCATCGTTGCTCGAATATTTCTCTTTTTTAGTTTGTGTGACCGGGAGGGGGAAGTCATATATCAGTCCGGGGGAAAGCATATTCATATATTTTGCTCTACTGTTAGAAAGCATGCGCCTACATGAGAGCAAAACACGATGCAGTCTACAAGAATGACACCAGAGACTGAATGTGTATTTTACATACACGAATTACGATTGTTTAAGCTAAATTCCTCTGACGAAATTATCGGGTAATCATTTGCCACAAGCGACGAAAGAAGTCATTGCGCGTTTCAAAAAGGTTTTACTATCAAAGACAATGCATAATATGACTCTGCCCTCTCGAAAACATGTTGTTTCTTACAACAATACAAACCACTGTTTTCCGCCGCTAAGATATATGACTCCCCCCCCGTCCACACATACAAAACATGTAAAATATTTTAGCAATGATGTTAGCAGGTATAGTCTTCTTGAAATTGCATTATTGAATGTACATGAACAAGTAAACAATTCATTTACCCGTAAGAAAGGTAAAATTTTAGAAAATATCATTTTTCACCCTAAAGTTTGAAATTATGTCGAGGTGTTCCGAGAAACTACAGTCTGTGGATCCTTATATTCTTGACCCTCATGTAGCCTATTCATTGCTTGGTTCCGTGGTGTATAACTTTATTAGATAACTGCGTTTGGATATTTAGCAAATTTGCCTTTTCTCCAAACAATCACCGAAAAAGTGTCAAAAACTTTCCCCTAAGCATATATGCGTTCCCCCCGCAATATTTGCTGGCACGCTGTGAATTAACAGGGTCAGCTAATGAAGAAAAATATAACAAAATAGATGAAGAAATATTTGACAAACCTAGTGGAAACCTGTCGAATAAAATTAGGAAATTATGGAACAAATAATGTAAAACGGAAGAGCTCAATTCATTAGAAAATAGCAAAATGCCGAAGTTACTGTTAATTTATTCTCTGCACTTGCGCATTTCGACAACTTAGGGAAAATGTTATATCGGTTCCATAATAATGAGGTTGAATTCTTAAAAGAATACAATACTGAACATCCATTTATGAAAAATATTAATGATAAAACATGCTAAAGTTGCAAAACATATGCCAACAAATCTATTAACCCAACGTCAAATAAAATTGATTATTGGCAGGAATACAGAAACCAAAACATCTCGTCACATGGATAATAATTTTACTATTAAGCTTATTATGTTAATGATTGTACTGTATTCATGTCTTCGATGAAGTGACTCTTGTCATCAAAATCATCAAATTAATAAATCAGAGTAATTGTAGATTTTTATAAATGGATTGCCAAAATTGGACGCTTAGTTTGTATCAAATCAATAAGAAAAAGAAATTCATGCTTACATTCCGTAAAGAACAGCTGTTAAAAAACCTCCAATAAATAAATCGTCAATTATTCACATATGCAGTGTGTAGGGGGACAGTTACCGTCGGCACAGTTGGTATTACACCATTGTTCCATTCCGGGATCATTTTCATATGCTTCTGCAGGTCTACATGAATTTGAATAACATATGCAGTGTGTATTGGGACAGTAACCTTCACCACAATTGGCAATACACCATTGTTTCATCCCGGGAACATTTTCATATACACCTACGGGTCTACATGAACTAGAGTTTGATGTTTTAGAAGTCGTTGTTATGGAACTTGATATTGCTGGACTCGCTGTTGAAGATGTATTTATACCATTGTCTTCTATTGCAATGTCAGCACAACCATAAAACTGCTCCTGTGGACCAAAGCCTATACCTGTTCCTGATGAATCAGTACCCCAGTTATTGCCTGAAACATTGTTAAGTTCTGTGAATGTGAAGATTTCGCTCAGTAGCTGGTTAATTTACGTACACGTGATTGAAAAAAAAATTGATAATAACTACATTAACTTAACGATGAAGGGATATGGAGTAATGCAAATGTAAAGGTAAATGTAAGTACCAATATTACTGAAAACATTACTTAAGAAATCCATTTCAATAAGTGTCAATCCAAATTAAATGTTTGTGAAGACCATAAATCGAACCGTGTTAATAAATTACAAAATGAATAACAAGACAATAACAGAAAATCATAAATCCAAAATACATGGCAATATTAGGATTACACACAAAAACAGCTTTTATTAAAAGGATGAAACAAAAAGAGCATAATACAAACGCGACAAAAATAAAGGACTTTCACTATAAATCCCTAAATAGGTCTGTCATCCTGCTCCAAATTTGGCCCCGTCATACTGTACTTGAAATAACGGTGAAATATTAAATATGGTAAGTGTTAATCTGATACTCGGCATTTCTTGAATGAGGTCAATTGCAATACGAAAGATAACAGGAACGACCCACATTGGCCGAAAAATTTCAAATACATGTCACAATTCACCTGGAAACTACACAAGAAAACAAGAATAAAAAGACAAAAAAAAAACGTTAACAACGATAGGATAGCCGGACTGGGTACCGGCACCAGCAAAAGGTAGCGATAGGGTTAAACTGGTTAATCTGTTCCCAAATCTCCCTTTTATCTGTATATTTAATTTCCCTATAGTATGATAAACATACAAATAAAAAGCAATACTCTAGACTACGAACTCCATGGCCTCTATCTTGAAAAGGAAAGATAAAGACAAACACAATTTTTAAATAAAAGTCAAGGAGTGCTCACCACTAAGCTGACGGCTAGCTTAAGGAGCATAAGTCTTCTTGTAAAACACTGTCGCACTACGAAAGAAAAATCAAACTGAAAAAAAAACTTCCGGAAGGTGTTGCAAAGAATTATCATGTATTGCATTAGACAGTATCAGCGAGAGGCCAGTATACTTGTGATATTTTAGGTAACAAGACCAAAGAGCCAATTTTAACGGATTCATGCAGATTGTCATGTCACTATCCCTATCGTCGTTTGTGATATAGACACATTGTTAAATCGTGATTAAGATCATAAAACTTTTTGAATGACAACAGTGGTTGGGCATAACTCTGCCTAAGTAGATTGTGAGATCGTAATACAAAAAATACCGAAGTTGCATAAAAACAGTAAATTTCGTTGTGCTGTACACGTGTTCGAGGAGTAACCTCTAATCAGCAGCATTAAAATCAAATAATATGGAAAGCCATAATCTAAAAGTAGTCTAAAAAGAAGTACTCATTTCCAAAAATATCGAAATAGGAAGCCAAATCCAGTACCAAGGACATCTACCGAGTGCAATACACGAGCCTCAGTATTTTTAAGTGGTTAGAATTTTGATAAAAACAGCAAATTTCTATAATACGCAAGGTAAAATTCTCATGTCGGACAAGTCTGACTATCGGGCTTGTGAATACCCACGGGGACCTCTGGTCCACCAGTAGTGGCATCGGCCCAATGGTTGAAAATACAAAAAATACCGAAGTTGCATAAAACAGTAAATTTCGTTATGCTGTACACGTGTTTCAAGGAGTAACCTCTAATCAGCAGCATTAAAATCAAATAATATGGAAAGCCATAATCTAAAAGTAGTCTAAAAAGAAGTACTCATTTCCAAAAATATCGAAATAGGAAGCCAAATCCAGTACCAAGGACATCTACCGAGTGCAATACACGGAATGAAGCCTCAGTATTTTTAAGTGGTTAGAATTTTGATAAAAACAGCAAATTTCTAAAATACGCAAGGTAAAATTCTCATGTCAGACAAGTCTGGCTATCGGGCTTGTGAATACCCACGGGGACCTCTGATCCACCAGCAGTGGCATCGGCCCAATGGTTCAAAATACAAAAAATAACGAAGTTGCATAAAAACAGTAAATTTCGTTATGCTGTACACGTGTTTCAAGGAGTAACCTCTCATCAGCAGCATTAAAATCAAATAATATGGAAAGCCATAATCTAAAATAATGTAATTTCGTTTTTGTGGACGAGAACACCGTATATACATTTCATGGAAGACAGAAGCGAATGATCTGTGAAATGTATACTCCATGTGTTGAAGATGTGGATATATTACTACTCAAAAATGGAAAAATCTACATAAGTGATGGAGTTTGGATTTTCAGTGTCCCGAGTTGTCAATATAAATCTAAATGTCCAGGTAAATCGGTGATGTTGGTGTATGCATGGTCTCTTTATTTTTAAGTTCATTTGGTTAGATGAGATGATGATGATTCTTAAATCGAAGATTGTTTACAGATAAAACAACTATCTTTGTAATGGAAGCTGAAGTTGATATTGCTTAACTTTTTCTTTCCCTTGAACTAGCCCTTGTATGACAAATATATTGACAACTAAAAATTCAAATATGACTGTCACGTCAAACTCAGTATACTTTCGGTGGGAATCAGTATGGCGTTTAACAAAATTTGAGCTTTTTTACACAACAACAAATATACACTACTGTAAGAATACCCAATAATGTACTATGAAAAACCCATTAAATTATGTCTATTAAATATGGTTACATTTAATGGTATAATTTTAATGGCTTTGTCCATTAAGGTGTTTGCAGGGTATTAATTTCCTAAAATAGAATTTTGTGAAATTTTCTGTGTATAAAAATAATTGTATTATTGTTTAAAATGTAAAATAAAATCGGGGGAGGGGGGGTCATCGTACATTTAAGCGCAAAAACTGAAATTGAAATTTTCTGGATTGGATCACTTGAACTTGGCGACCACAATACTGGAATACTAGTATTGTCCATAATACTGGAATAAAAATTTTATTCCAGTATTGTTGAAAAATTTGAATTTTGTATATTGTATTTCTGAATAATGTTTTTATAAAGTGTTATATAAATGTATACGAAGTAATTATTTATGGTAAAGTTTATAAGTCTATGGTCCAGTTTTTTAAATATTTGAACTTGTGTCTGGTTAGGGTTAGCTCAATTCTTTAAAGGAAGGACACGTTGTGTGGAAACGGATTGAAAAGCGTGTTGCTATTCATAGTAGTTGTCTGTAGTTGAGACCAATAGCACTATACCCGTCTCTGAAACCCCCAAGTATTAAAGTCTATCACAATTGAATACTTTGTAGTTTTCTTTTTCATATCAGCTTGGTTACTCAATATATAATTGTACAATATGGCTTGTCATACTAATTTGGTCGTTAATTAAATTGTGTTTAAAGTATTTAATCAAATTTCGATAAATCACCTTTGATCACATACGAATTACCTGCTCATTCTAATTAAACTACCGATTATCACCTTTGATCACTGAATAACTCAAATTAAAATAACAAAATAGTACCCCTTTTTTTACTTTAATATTCTTTTTATCGTAAAACATACCATACCCTACACACTAACTATGAACTTTGCGACAACAATACTGGTACAATACTGGAATACAATACTGGAATAAAATTTTATTCCAGTATTGTGGACAATACTAGTATTCCAGTATTGTGGTCGCCAAGTTCAAGTGATTAGGAAAATTATTATATGAGGGGATAGTTTGAAAAATCTATTATAGATTTTTTTCATACTTTGCATGTGTTTTGAAATCATTATATAGTTTACATATACTAAATGAAAATTAAGGGTCACCGTTGAAATAAGAGAGATAAATTGCGACATGTTACTTTCTCTAGTAATATCTATGTTAAATTATTTTATCAAATTATCTCCCTTGTATAATTTCTGTGTTCTGTAAATCCAGCAACAGATTTAAAGCTCATGTGTTTTAGTTCACGTTTTTGTAATGGAAATGTTGTAAAAATGATAAAGAATAAAAATTTTAAATAATTTGGAACTTTCTTTACATTTTATGTAACTATTTTCCAAAATTTTTAATGAATGAAACCTAAATGAACAAGTATCAGACAAAGATGGCGGAATAATACCATTGAGACACCTTAAATTGATTTTCTTTACCATTAAAAAGTAAAATATTAACCATTAAAAAAAGGCATGAACTGGAAATTATGGCCATTAATTGTGACTATTAATTTTTTCATTAATGGGCATGACTTATTAAGTAATGGCCATTAAATTAAATGGATATAATGGCCATTATTTTTCTTAGATAGGGCTTAATGGACATTAATTCTTTTACCAAAAGTTTAATGGGCATCAATTGTAACCATAATTAATAGCACCATTACTTTTTCGAGATATTTAATGACCATTACTGTATTTTAAAGGATATTAATTTTTTGTTTGCTGTATTTTAATGGTCATTAAAATATCAATCAATTTTTGTAAGCCATATTTTAATGGGCATTAAATTAACAATTAACAATTATTTTTTTTGTCTGGTGTGTTTTAATGGGCATTAAAATAACAATTATTTTTTGTTGGATGACCATGAAAAAAGTAATGGGTACACAGAACAATGTAATGGAAATTAAGAACTTGAATTGCAGGTTTAATAGTTTAATGGCCATTAACACCCTGGTGTTTGTAATTTCAATGGCCATAATCTCTTAAATGGCACGATATTTCAAACAACTGACATTAACACATGTACTTGCCATACTGTAGACAAACTTTAATACGCTTTATAGTTATGCTGTTTATATCTTGTTGAAAATCAAAAATGCATCTACAATATAGTCAAAAGTGGGGTCTTTTTTAATTAACAACTGCCTACAAAAAACAACTCTTACTAACAACATGAAACCTCCATATAAAGTACAGTGCTTTTAAGGGTCATCCATATTTGTCAACCATTTTCCAAAGTGTGCAAGACACACACTTTTGCAAACCCTCCACCCTCCCTCAAAGTGTACATCAACAATTTTCAAATACCAGGTATGAAAATAAATAATCAAGTTTTTTTTCAATTTAATTATTGATACTGAGTTCTTCATATTGATTTTTTTTCTAGGTGTATTGCTGAAGATGAAATATTATAATTGTTTTATCTAGTGTTTAAATAGATTTTTGTTAAATAAAAAAGTATGCCTCATTGTATAGTATTTACTTGATTAATGAAAGTAGTATGGTCATATAAATTATACACACAAAATGAAAATGAAATGAAACTGAATTCCATGGACACCCCATAAAAATAAATGTGTGAACCCTTCCAAACTAAGCCTACAACTTCCTTTTCCGAAATGCTCTGATAAACCCCCGAGATGGGCATATAAAAGTATGTCGAAGTACTCAAAGGATACATGGCAATAGTCTCTGTTACTGAAACTTTCAGCTCCTCCTTCAGCATCAACGACGGTTCTCCAACAATGCCTCAGGTGCCACCATATCAACTTCTGGTTCTCTGTGCCAGGTGAATCCTGGAAATAATCACTTCCTATTTCCTTGCAATTGTAGGACCAAGAAAGAGACTTCTGTGTGATGTTTGTTGTTTGTTTTCGTATGATGTGACCAAGACATACCCATTTCCTGACAATGTCAATTCTTCAATTGGATGTTGGTCACGGCAAATAAAGCATGGTAAAAGGTGATTATCTGGTATTGAACTTGGTTCTGTAAGGTTGACTGTGTTTTCTCTTAAAATGGACAGCACACTGTACATGTCTACATGTCCTAACAGGAGACCTGAAAAACATAAGTTTACACAAAGTACTGTGCCCACAAAAAAATAGGTATTCATACACTCTGGGCAGCAGAAGAGGGAGAAGGAAGATCCTATAGAACGTGGTTGCAGGTAAATGTTTGATTGGTAAATTTACAAATCTGACATAAAAGACTGCGAAGTAATGCGACCTGTGTCGTCATAATGTGAAGATGTCTATTAAATATTTAAGGTAGATCGACTTGCATATATTGTGATATACAAATTGGGTGTGGAATTGACTCAATTTTATTGCCAAACATCCTTTTGTCTGCCTTTTTCATTTAGTAAATAAAAAAAACTATAAACATTTTATAAGTCATTATAAATGACTCTATAAAATACATGATTTGGGCTGTTTTTCAAAGCCTGATAACCTTGATAACGAAAAAAATTGTTTAATAAGAGAAAATTTGTTTTGAGAATCCATTGTCCCGCATTCTTATTGTTGGATCCAGGTGTAAGTGTAAGATGATCACGTTTGGGAAACCGCATGTTTTTGAATTGAAGGATGAATATTGATAACTATTCGTTTTAAAAATAAATAATAACAACTGTTAATTCAAAATACAAAAAATACCGAAGTTGCATTAAAAACAGTAAATTCAGTTATGCTGTACACGTCTTAATAGTACAAAAGATGGTATAATATCAAAAAGAGTTTCGTGTCCCACTCGGGTCTGTTTTTATAACTTGGGAGTTTTAAACGTTACGTATAAAAGAAAAGTTAATTCTGAATAAAGAAAATGACTTGGGTCAAAATAATGTGACACACATCAAGTCTAGCAAGCCCTGAAGACAACAGCAAGTTGTAATTTATAAAGGTGGATGAGGAATCAAAATCAGAATAGGGTGCAACTGTCTTCAAGATCAGTCCGAGTGAAAAATCACCGAATGGTATTGATAATTTGATTCTCGTTCTTGTATATATCGATAAATGATTTATACTTATCTAAATATCATTTCTGCATGTTTGAATTGTTCCAAAACGTCCATTTTCAGCAAAAAATTGGCACACTGTAACTGCCTTCTTGTCGTCTGGTCACGCGTCTGGTTAACCGGAAATCAAATCCTTGTTGTAAATTCCTCCAACAACGGAACAGAACCGTAATCGGTTTTCGCGTATTTGACTTAATTATATATTGTATTCAGATGGGCTTTTTTTTTTATTGATTATTAGATTGCGCAGTTGAAGTATTTTGATTGATATGATGTAGTATTTACTGTTTTTTGAGAAAAAAAACCCAAAGGGGGTTGTAAATGAAAAAAGAAGTTTTTTAAAACTTTTTTGTCAGATGTCAGATTTGATGCACATTTTGTATGTTTCTTACATTATGTTCAAACAAATAAATCAAACAATTATTTTTTTTTTTCAATAAACAAGAGGCTCAAAAGGGGTCTATAGTAAAAAAATGTTTGTAATTTTAAATTATTTTTCTGTAGATACTTAAAACGTTTAAATAGATAAATCAATACCAACTTGATTTTTTACAGAGGCCCAAAGGGGCTATCAAAAACAAAACAAAAAGAACGAATTTTGCAGGGAATTCAAATTCAAATTCAAATTCAAATAGATTTTCTTTGGGGTTGCTATGAAAGGAAATGCAGTAACTTTCATTTAAAATTTACTACTTAATACATGTTTTGACAGATTCGGGTCCTTTCCGCACATACTTCATTGAATAATAGATGTTTTTACGAATTGATTAAAGCGCTAGGCAAAAAAAATACTATTAATAGTAGTTTACTTCATAAAAATTCATGACGTAAGTAATTTTCAATATGGATATAATGCCAAGAAATGTGTATGTTTAAGGTTTCCTTATCCCCTATTTCATCTACCTACCCTCACATATTTTATTAGTACTTTTTGTCAAAATGCTAGTAAATATCATGTTTTGGGTTAAGCACTTATAAAGTAAAATATATTCCCAATAAGTGTCTATATAAATATGATAAAATGATTTAAAAAAATAAAATGACTTTGCCTACCAGGCTATCTACCTACCTTACTTGTTCAAAGAATCTAAATTTAAAGAAGTATATTTTTGGCCTAAGGTTATTTACACATGACATACATAATGAAAGTACATGGATTTGGATGGAAAATAATAATCACGATAAATAAATATCTGGCAGTGGTAAAACATGACCCCCCCCCCCAAAAAAAAAAAGGTTTTATATATTTATTCAGAGCGCAATGATTGTATACATCATTTTTTAGAGTTCACTGTGGTAAAACAATGGTAAAAGGAAAAATATATTATACGTAATGCACTGTTGAAATGTACAATTAGGGCATCATGAATATCAAACCATTTACTGTCATTCTACTGAAGAGTTATCTCCATGCAGTTGTTAGCAACAAGAAAAAAATATTATTGTTTAGTATTGGTGCATGTAATAGATCTAGGCGATGCGAACAAAGTTTTTAATCATGTATAGTAATGGGCATTAATTCATATATTACGTCCATTAATAGAAATAAATATATACATCATGTCAAAAAATGGGCATTAATATATAAATCATGTAAAGAAATGGGCATTAATATATAAATCAAGTCAAGTAATGGGCATTAATACATAAATCATATAAAGTAATGGACATTAATGTATAGGCCATGCACAGTAATGGGCATTAATATATAAATTATGTAAGATGATGGGCATTAATATATAAATCATATAATTAATGGGCATTAATTTATGTGTTTTACTAAAAACGACCATCAAATTATAAACAGTTAATATAATGGTCATAAAATTGACTTTGATTTGATTTAATGGTCATTAATTTGATATGTGTGTCTGTTTTAATGGCCATTACTTTTTTCTACAATAAATAATGCCCATTATTATTTTAATGCCCATTAATCTAATGAAAAGAGAAATTATTCAGTCACGTTAATGATTAATTAATGGTATTTTCATTATTTCATACCATTAATTTTTATTTTAATGGCATATTTTTTAGAAAATTAGTTTCTGATTTATGACATTTAATGGCATATTAATGGTATTTTAATGGATATTTAATGGAATTGTAATGGTTTCTTCTGCAGTAGTGATAGGTATCTTTTTTGGTGCAGTAAGACCGATGATTGAAATCGCAGAGTATTGATTTCAATTTGTCATGTTGAAAAGTGTTGCAAATGATATAAAAAAACGGAATTGCTGTGTATTAAGTAAAGTGTTGAAAAATAAAACGCTTCAATCTTCTGCTGAAGATAGACATCAAATAAATCCTTCAAAATTTTTTGAAAATTCACATCTGATTTTCCCGATTGTTTAGTTTTTTTACACAATACTAGTATATCTTGAGGCCATCTTTGCAGTAAGTAATTAAGGTAAGAGCTTCTTAAGAAGTTTTGTAGAATGTTTTCTTATTTTTTGATTTTTTTTCTAATTCAAATTTTGAATTTTGATACTAGAAAAAAATCGAGTTTTTGATATAAGAAAATAAGAAATAAATTGTTAAACGGCAAGTCAAAGACTTGCAGTTTTAAAGAAATCCCAGATTAACAAACCGACAAGCAACAGAAGACACTTGATACTAATCCCTATCTGTCAGAGCACAATGTTTTGGTAGCTTTTTAAATTGTGTTTTTTTTTTTCCTCTTATTGTCATGATTTTTATCTGCACTAATGAGACTTAAGTTGTCGAAATGGTCAATTGCAGAACTTGTTATTATAATTTTGAAAGTTCAGTTTTGTTCTTCTACCATTTGTATCGTCTTTTTTTTCTACACAAAATACTCAGTCTAAAACAATGTTCAGCTTGTTCGGTTGCATTTCTTGTGGTCTTGTTTCTTTTTAATCAATCATTAAAATCTTGTAACAACCATTACTTTCTTTAACGTGTATTTTGAATTACTTGAAACTCCTAAATTTAAGTTATGATGTGTAATCACTAATTACACCTATTTACTCTAACATATATACCTACCAGTATTATATTTCCATTGTAGAACACATTGAGAACATATGAGCCCTGTCGGCAGCTTCCAGGTTTGCGCCTTAAATCCTATTGTATCGTCAATATTGTATCTAAAAAAATTAACAAAAGCAAAAAAGATGCAAGAGCCGAGTTGCAAGATGTTTATGATGTAGATCGTCAACTATAACATGTATAATAATAACGATAAAATATTACAAAACCAACAACGATGCAAGAGCCGTAGTTTGTGTCATTTAATGTTACATAACTATCAAGTGAGCTAAAATAATAATAACTAAATACCGGCTTTTTGAACTGTGGTCATTCCGGAAACAATAGAAAAAAGAAGGGAAACGGGGAATGTGTCAAAGAGACAACGACCCAAAGGGGAGTAATAACAAATCAAAGCCACCATAAGATCTTCAATGAACGGTGATAAAACCCCACACCCAACGGTAGGTCGGAATCGGCCCCTGAATAAAGAGTAATCAAGTTCAGCGAAATAAACATCATCCTAGACTCCTATAGAGATAAAGTAAACTAACTGGAAAAAAATCTATTTTAATACGAAAAAAATAAATACATCAACACATTGAGAAGGAATCACTAATGAATGAACACCGTTGAGCTAAGGGTGATTTATATTTAATCGATTTGTAGCGCTTCAGGTTAATTGTTTTCCGTCAATTAAAATTTGAAGTTGAAGAATTGTCATATAGAGAAAATTATGAATGTACTTCAGTTTCATAAATTGTTTGTTTTTCATGAGGTATATAGTTATTTCAATATGTTTAGAAATCCGGTATTCCTTACTGGTATCGGAGGCGATTGTTTCCGCCTTCAATTACACGAGAGTTCATATCTGGAAAGTCCCGTATTAGATCTGTCGCCGAATATCAACCAGTTATGCCTCCACTCACTGAGACTGTTAGTCCCCGAGGGTATTCACCAATCAAGTAGCCAGTACTTCGGTGCTGGCCCGAAAACCGTTTTTTTTTTTAATTTGGGAAGAATATTTTGTTTAAACCTAAGGAGTATCTCCCTCTTGCATAGCTCTGTCCTTAGCTGATTTTGGCTTTCCTATTTAGTTCCTATTGGTAATTTGTTCTCTATCAGTTTTTACTCATATTTCGGTTCATGGATTTCCAAATGTTTTGATTTAATCTGCACTGATGAGACATAAGTTGTCGAAATGCTCATATGCAGAACCTAAATTCACAGTACCTCAGTATTTTGTAATTTAATACGGCAAGTGCAAATTTTAGTATGTGTGGACACAATACAGGTTTGACCACAATTCAAGTATTTTACAAAAATCCATATCATCGTTTTATTTTAGCATGGAGGAACTGTTGTACCACTTATTTATTAATTCATTGAACAAGTGCATTTGCCTGCATAAAGGAGTGTTTCTTAATTACTTTTGAAGTGTAAAATATTCTTTTGAAGTTTCAGAAAAATTTTATTCAACTAAACTACCAGGTTCATACATTGACAGTTATGATTTTTCTGCACGTTATACCATTCACATAGTTTGATTGAATTCAAATTGGACAACTTTTTGAATTGTCTTCCGAATTTTCTGGTCTAAAATATGTTGTAATTAAAAGGAAGGGATCTTTTCTAATGTCACTTACAATAATCATTGTTCCTAGATTTGCAGGGATATGACTAAGACTTTCTTTTTTGTTAATATTAACTATTTTCTGGAAATCGTTATAAATATATTGGCCAATTCTCCCAATTTTACTTTCCATGTTTTCTTACAATCAACTCGATGAGTTCCCTATGATCTTTTATGTTGTATTGTATATTGGTCCCTTTGTCGGGTAACAGATGACATGTTTTTAATAGTGCTTTGCCCGATATGTTATGCTTGTTCACGACCCCGCATCAATGACAAAAAGGATACATGAATGTAGCGTTGCTCAACATTTAGCAAGGGAACCCCCTAAACCGGTGCTATGGGCCGTCTTGAATTTACTATGAGGTAGGACTATTCTCTTTGTTGACGGCCTCATGGTGACTTCAAGATGAAAAACAACAAGGAAAGCGTTGATCCATGTATTATTAAGGATTTCGTTCCATGTACATTTACTCCATACACTTTTTGTATCCCTTTATTTGTTCACTGAATCTTTTGTCAGACAACATTTTTGTTCGTTTTGGCAACGTTGTTTATTGGAATTCTCATGGGTACAAATTATACACCTTTCATTGCAAATCTTTTTCTCTTCTGTTACGAACGAGACTTTATTTAAAAAAAAACAACAAAAAGGAACCATTCAAAACAGTGACAAACATATTTTCAATTTTCATGATAACAGCAGCTATTTTGACGATAATCTTACCAGTGACTTTCCAATATTTATGTATTATGGGACCTCATCTGCCTACAAGAACTGAATCTTAATACAGCGAAAAATAATACTCAATACAACCCTTTTCAGGTTCTAACTATCATAATTAATTTTGGTAAAATTTTAAGTAAGATATATGATGAAAAGAATAATTTTGATTTCACAGATTATACAAGTGTACTGGCCTCTCAGTGATACTGCCGACGACATGATTCCTTACCTAACCCTTCGAAAAGTTTTGAGTTTGATTTTCTTCCTTAGTGCTACATTGGTTCACCAGCATACTAGGCTATCTGAGATAACAGGCAATTTAGCGGCGAGCACTCCTTGACCCATCTTTCAAAATTATGTTTTGTCTTATTCTTTCCTTTCCAAGATAGTGGTCTTGGAGTTGGTAGTCTACCTGTATGTTTGTTTATTTTTATGTTTATCATACTATAGGGAAACGGGATAGATAAAGGGGAGTTCTTGGTATCCATAAAACGGTTTAATCTACCTCAATCTTTTGCCAGTGTCGGTACCAAGTCCGGTTATCCTGAGTTCTTATTATTGTCAATGTTTGTCTTTTGTGTTTTATTGGTGTTTTTTTTTGTGTAGTTTCCAGGCGATTTATGACATGTAATTGTGATTTTCGGTCGTGATGGGCGTTTCCTCTTATCTTTTCTATTGCACTTGTAAAAACACAATAGTTCTAGGTCAGAATCATCCATAAAGGAAATATTTACATCAATTGCAGGTTCGAATACCCTCCAGCATAGCATGGAGGTATATTTGTCAGCTATGTTTTAAACAATTAAAATAAAAGAACATATATACACGTACTATGAATCTTCCTACATTTTTTGTGAATTGTGTTTCAAGTTGCATAGAATCATATGTCTCACCTGACAGCCTTTTTTTTTTGTTTCGGGCATTACACACGTTAGCCCGATTAATAGTTAAACCTCTCTTGTATTTGGTATAACAGTGTCATGGTTCTTTTTTTAATGCATTTATAAATACTGATTCGGCCATAGATAGAATTCGAATTTATATAGTTCTTGTCTATCAATGAGCACTATATTGCATTAATGGCCTGTATTATCTTTAAAATTGCTAAATGCCGTCATATAGTAAATTAACTTTATTCAAGTTTAAATCTGTTAATGTTAGTGCAAAAAAATACTTGCGGAAAAAAACTACCACTTTTTACTTTTACATACATTTTGTTACCATCAACTTCCTAACGCTTTGTTTTTAATTACTTGTTTTTCTTTATGACTAGACGATAATTTATCTCAACGAATTTAGTCACTTGGTTCAAATTAATTTTGACAATTATCAACGATTGATTGTTCGGAGTAAAGTCAAAAAGATCAATTAATCGAATAGATAATACTAATTACCTCGTTTTTCGACGACAAAATGGGTACAAGTGTGCCAATTTGATATTGGTAATTGAAAGATCTTTGTGATGACCATCAATACATCCAGATACAATTTGGTTCTGATTGCTTGTGTAGTAGGCTAAAACTTCTGATTCCCTATTTTTGTCTGATCTAAATTAGACTGTAGTCTTTAACTTATTATGAGGTATGAAGGCATCATGTTGATGTTTTTAGTGTGAATTGATATAACCGTTTTTATATATGTATAAGAAATCGTTATTGTTTCTCTTCTCGTGGATTAACTGCCAGTGTTTGGCCATGACAAGTAATTTTTCTCAGCTTTAAAATTATTTTAAATCTAACGAATGCCAGTAGCTTAAAACCTGACATCATTTTCCCTTAAAGCTACCTTGTTTCAGTTCCGTCAGCCAAATGCAACTTGTAATTATCGAGACAACTTTGGTTTACAGCGACAGCAGGGTCATTAGTAGGACATAATCTGAATTCGAACCATCCGTGATGATTTGCAGTAATTTCAACAGTAATATTTATGTGCTCTCCTGATTGATAGTGTGCTGATATTGTTCCTGTTGCATATTTTCCATTAGCCTCATGTTCACGTTCACCATCATAAGGATCTCCACAAAAACCGCATAAACCGCCATTTACGTCCCATTGATGCTGAAAACGAAACAAAAAATCGAAAATTTGATTGTTTTCACAAAACATCTTTGCTTAAAAAGCAGTGGTATAATACAGGAACAAACGACTGTCTGATATTTCTACATTATTAACATAAAGTAAATAGTAGGAACCGAGAGAAACATAAAGCGCAGAAACAAAATTATGAAAATCATAAACATTTAGATTGATGCATAAAAGAACAAGAGGAAAGCTGTCAATGTGACGGCAAACCGGGTCTTCTTTTACATGGACAGTATATCTTACACATGGATTGACCCTGAATATCTGAAATGTACTTATAATTTTCATTAATTTTCAATGTTAAACCTTCCACCAAAGTAGCCTATTTCTGAAAGTTCAGCAACTTAGATTTTAATCAAAAAGGAAAATAAAAGTACTGTGCACACCTCTGANCCCTATTGTTAAAATTTGACAACTGATATTTTTGACATAAATTATCAAAAATCAAAATCAAAGTATCATGCACACCTTTGATATATGTACATTTGATCTGCAAAAAAAAACGTCCGGTCTCAAATACTGTAGGAGATTTGCTCCCGACAAATGATGTACCCATTTGGCAACCGCCCGCCCGCCCGCCATTTTCACCATTTTAATAACCGGATTTTTCCGATGGAAAACCCGGTTAAAAACAAATTGTAATTTTCATTTGTAATTGCCTTTAATATCTGTGCTCAAATTAATATTGTATCACACTATCATAATATTGTAAAATTGCATAGTATAGTATAGCTCAGTGTTCGAATGATAATCATTGTTAATGTTTTTGAGATTTTGTGGCAATCATATACTTCAGCAACCGCCTGATTTTCTTATGGGAGGCAAATAGGCTATGTCCGACTCAAAAAATATTGCATTGTAAAAGTCTTGCGTAAGATTGTGGGTCTGTTTTCCCTCTAGACCAATTGCTTTTTCTAAAAAAAGTAAAAGTAGCCAAATGCAGTAATAAATGAATATGGAATTAAAAGATATACATAAATTGATAAATCATCAAACGCAGAAATCGGATTGGTGCTCCCTTTTTGACATTATCCTCGTAATATTGTTCAATCTTAATTTATTAAAAATATATCCTAACTTTTATTTAATATACATTTTAACCCTTTTCAAAATGTTTTAAGAGTAAATTAAATTGGTTACTAGGTTAATGTGTTTTGTATGTACTTACAGAAAAACCTCCACAATATAATTCATTATCGTTATAGTTCTCAGGGGTGTTGAATCCTTTCCTCCACATTGTCGATCTACCAGGAGGATCCCAAAGTCTACCGTGTCCACATGCAAGGCCAAAAAAATTGAACATCAATAACCAAACATAAAACATCATTTAGATTTAATGATCTAATCTTAAAGTAACATACATGTTCATTGCCTACCATTAAGTGTTACACTGAATTATTATCCATATGAACACCCCAATAAGTTTACACTTGATTGGGTTCATCAGAATGAAGCAAAGTGAGTCTTTTTCATGGTACGACGAACATATTTCTAATTTGCTTTCATTTGAATAAATGCTTTTTCATTGTTGAGGGCCTCATCATGATGCAAAATGAACATCATTTATTATTAGTAGTATTAGTATTATACAATTTTTCTATACCGCTATATATAATTTTAACAGCTGCTCTAGGCGCTTAACAAGTTAAACATCTACTGATATAAATTAATCATATAAAACACATAATTATATACATTGTGCATAAAAATCATATATGATAACCTAAATGGGTCTGAAAAATCACGTCTAAAATTAATAAAATTAATCTTAAATTTAAAACCTTGGAGCCAGCCAAAGTAATAGTAAAAAATCATAGGTAAACAAACATAATTTTTTATTTAAGCATTGTTTCATCTGCTATTCATAAAAAAGCAATTTAGTTTATCACTGTCACAGGGGCGTAGCTACGTTAGGCTCGAGTAGGCACGTGCCTATACAAAAATTTGGCTTTTTTTTTCAATGCGCCTTTGGTTTATTAGGTTGATACTCGGATGCACGAACGTCAATCAGATCTATTTTTGGTTGTTTTTGTTCTTGTTTAAATTTACAATTTTAATCTGTCAATTAACTTGAATTGATGTTTATGCAACCAAGTCCAGACCACTATAGCTCTCACAGAAAATCGGTTCCGTTTCTAAACGGTTTAACGGTTACGTTATCCTTACGATTGAAGTACGTAGAGTAAATGAAGGATGGATAAATTTGTCGTTCGGGAAAAAAAGAAAAACACCAAAACAGGATGTTCAACCCGGAGACTGGAAAGAGTGGAAGTCTTAAACACGTAGATCCGTTCTTATACCCATACAAAACTAAATTTCCTAAGGGACAAATAAAGGTTCATAAAGAAAAAGATGCTACCTTTCAGTCTCACTTAAAGATACATTGCTGATATTTTCAATTAAGGTACTAGACCCGAGGTAACAAAAAAATTTTCCACACAGTCAATTTTCTCTAAATTTGCAGTATGAAACAATTATGAACTAATATATTTCTAGAAAGTTGTGAGAACTTTCACCGTAATATTTTTGATTTATAGTCCACAACCCCCCCCTATCTTTGGAGTCGCAAACTCTTTCAAGAAATCACCATGAAGCCTAAACTGCTTTATTGTAGATGTATAAGAATTGACATAAAAAGACTATAAATTGCAAAACTTCTCCATAGGAACTTGTAGACCTAAATATTAGAATATAATGAGCATGAGCATGTATTAAGTGTTGATTAGAAGTAGAAAAGAAAATATGTTGTCAAAACATTTCTGAAAACACAGCATCATTCGATTTCTTCTAGATGAAAATCCTAACTGTCAATATTTTCACCTAAAACTGGGAAATTAAAGGTCCTCCACACATATGACCTATACGAAACCCTTATAAAAAATCACCGTACTGTTTTTTCAACAATGTTCGGAAAAACTGCATAAAAAGTCTAAATATGCCTTAATTCTGAACGTCAAGCAGAAAGAAGTACCTCACTTCCCAAAAATCTGACTATCATTTATTTTTATATTTTTAGATACCATTCAAAACCTCGATATTTTAATGTAACACTTTGAAGTAATTTATAAAAGAATGCAGTTTCGTGATAACATTAATATTTTATTTCTATTTATGATAATTTTTCCAAATTTTTTGTTTTATTTACACCAATACAAAAAAGCAATTTGTGCAGAAAAAAGAGTTATCTCCCACACCCCGAGTCTACTACCTTAAAAACGCATGTTTTGATACATGGATCCCATCATTACATCCCCAGAATTAGAGATAAATGAAACAACAGAAACTACTAGATCTTCACCTTTTTGACTTACTTATCGAAATGACGAAAATGGTCATATCAGTGCTAAAATTTATAACAAAAGGGACCACTTTTATTTTTAAGATTATTACTACTTCTCCTGTTAACGAAGTGTACGTTTCAGAGTTGATTCGTTGTGCCAAATTAAAAAAAAAAAAGATGGTCCGAACTGTGATGTGGATTCTTTTTTTTTATTCAGTTAGATTTGAGATAAATAGTTGTTTTGCATTGCTGTTAAGTTGCTACCAAACAGTACCTCCATTGAAAGGGGTGGTTACATAACATTTCTTTTTAACTACCTGTATCAAGTCAGCACCATTGCGATTTTTTTTTTTCGTTTTTAGCTCACCTGGCCTTAAAGGCCCTGTGAGCTTTTGCAATCACTATGCGTCCGTCGTCCATCGTCTGTCTGTCTGTCCGTCAACAATTTCAAAAATCTTCTCTGAAACCGCTGGGCCAAATGTAACCGAACTTGACTTGAATCATCACCAGGGTATGGCTTCTCAAAATTGCGTTCGATTAGTCGGCTGGTCAAACAACACGACCGCCATTACTAAAAATATAACATAAGGGTAAATTGCAGTTTTTGGCTAATAACTCAAAAACCATTACAGATTTCAAAACTCTGACGAGGATAAAAATGATCAGCATGATGTGATCTACCCATCCTGCAATTTTGAAGAAAATCTGAAACCCATTTCGGAGTTATAGCCCTTTTTTCCGTAAAATTTTCAATTTTTTGCATTTTTTATTTCAAAAGGTGTAACAGATAGAGGTCAAGTGTAAATTGCAAAATGTTTAGTATATCAGGATCTACACACCCTGAAATTTTGAATAAAATCCATAAACCCTTGTAGGAGTTATTGCCATTTTTTACCGAATTTTTTTAATTTTCGTATTTTTCGTCTTTTATTTCCAAAACTATAGTAGATGAAAGTTAAGTGTAAAATGATGAAATGTTTGCCTTGCTGTGGCGACTTCAAAACTGATGTAGAAAAGAGTTCGTTGACCGATATTATCAAAATGGCCGCTAAAAAGTCGGGAAAATTCAACATTGTCCGATTTCAACGAAATTCGGTTTCTAAATAGATACTGATGTTGCCACTTCAAAACCGGTGTTGAAAATTGTTCATTGACCGCCATTTTCAAAATGGCCAGCAAAAAGGCGGGGAAATTCAACATTGTCCGATTTCAATGAATTTGGTTTCAAAAATAGGTATTGATGTCGCAACTTCAAAACCGATGTTGACTGCCATTTTCAAAATGGCCACCAAAAAGGGCGGGAAAATTCAACATATCTAATTTCAATTAAATTTGGTATCAAAGTGGATATATTGATGTCACTACTTCAAAACCAGTGTTGAAAATTGTTTTTTGACTGCCATTTTCAAATGGCTGCCAAAAAAGGCGGGAAAATTCAATGTTGTCGAACTTCAATGAAATTTGGTTTCCAAAAAGATATTGATGTTGCGACTTCAAAACCGATGTTGAAAATTGTTCGTTGACCGCCATTTACAAAATGACGTCTCGACTTCAAAACTTGTGTCAAAAGTGGTCCTTAGCCAGAACGTTTTTTGTCAAAAAAAGCCGAAGAAATATAGTAAAACATGATCAGACTTTAAATACAGTTCAAGATATTGGTGGTGTTCGAGCTACGAAAGTTTGAGAGACTGAAGATCAACTGTATAACTCACAATGTTACCTTGATTGCGGCAACTGAAAGTCAGGTGAGCGATACAGGCTCCTGGGAGCCTCTGGTTGGTTTTTCTTTGTTTGTTTCCTTTTTTTGCATCCTACTTTTTTTGTTTTGAATTCTGACAATCTTGTTTGGTATTTGTTATTAACCTCTATTTCTTAATCTTGTCATGCATTTGTAGAGACTTTGCCCCATGTTGACTTACCATAAATCCCTTATTTTACACCCTTTGTCATTAATGATATACATCCAGCGCTTCAAAACACTAGTAAAAACAGAAATTCCAGTACATTTCAGTTTAAAACTCGGGCCGATCTCCATAGATAGAGCGAAGAATCAATAAACTCTCTTTATTATCTAATGGAATACATGATTTACAAAAGTTTGTCCGAATCAAGATTTTGAAATTTGAAACTATGGTAAACAATCACAGTAAAACTTCTTGTTCAATATTTAACAAGTGAGTTCCGCCCCAACCGGTTCTTGGGACCGTCTTGAATTGTTAAAGGCCTCATGGTGACTTCAAGATGAAGAACATCAATGAAAGCGTTGTTTCATTTGCTCAAACTTAGCATGTATTTAAAGTAATTTTGTCCCATGTGTAATTACTCCATATCCCTTTATTTGTTCATTCTTTTTTAATGGAAAGTGCCATTGTTCATTTCAAATCGACAAGTTTATTATTTGCTTTTGATTTTTGTTGTAAACGAACAGATCTATTATAATGATTTCAAATGCATCTACATGTACGCGTTACATAGGACTACATAATGCCTCAAAAATCAGATCATAAACATTTATCCCAAGTAGGACCATGTCCTTACCAATATATGATGCCCTTGAATGATGTAAGCTGTAGAAACAAACCCCAAATCAATTTTAATGTTTTGAAATGTTACAAGTTATATCAACAGCTTAAATACAAGTAGTATTAATACCGTTATATACGTATTTGATTCCACAATCCTCTTGAAATATGATTATACCACCTGTAATTACATGTCAGATAAGTAATATGGACATTCCACATACTAGATTCTAGTGTAACCCGACTGTAACTGCATTTATATCAAATGTTTACAAATTATTCATCGAAATTTATTTAAGGGATTTCTTGTTTGAGTTTACTTTTTGTCATATTAAAGACAACAATTTGTCATCAAATGGCGAGACGATGACAACATACAAACTAATATTCTTTTATAAAATAAGAGATAAAAATCCCCTAAACTGTCCACTATTATATGTAATTGGGCAATTGAATTATAAATTTGATAAATTGTATTGTATCATAGCAATTAAGTGATTTATTTGCTGTTTGTTAATACAAAAATATCTCTAAAACATTCGGAATTACCATTAAGATTCCTTTTAAAAACACAGTTACACGGCTAACGAGATAATGAGCATAGAAAATAATATATTCTCTTGATTCTTGGTGTTCATATTGACACATTTTGTAAGCGGTCGTTTTAATTTTCATATATTTGATAACTACTATTTATTACAATTTTGCAAAAGGCTTCTCTTTATGAATTTTCTGAAAACATTTTCTACTTGTCTGAAAACGGATCCTGGTGTTGAAATTCCAAAAAGAAACCGGTAACACTGAAAATGGGAAAATACAGATACAGAAGGAATACAAATAATTTCCAGCTGATGGATTTGATTAACCTTTGATATACCTAAACAAAGCTGCATCCAATGAAAAACTAGAGGTTTCCATGAGCCTGAGTGTATAGCTAATCTAGTTATACTAAAACATTTCTGTGTTTAAAACTAAATATTTACCCTAAACATTTTTTTAAATATAAAATGACATGTGAATATTTCAAACTTTTTGCCGTAAAAGGACATCAACTCATTCAACATTAAATAAAATGCATTTCGTTACTTGTTAAATTCCAGCCTCATTCCTTGACCTTTATCTCAAAATTGAAAATAGCAGTAGACTTCAAAATTAAGCTGTACGACAAACGCGATACCTTCACTTTTCCAATAGTCAACTTCCGTTTTCTTTGTTGCAGCATCCAAACAGCACCGGCATACGGAAATACGCTATTCAGGAGCCTGTGGTCGATACAGTGACTTTCTTGATAGAGCCAGGTTGTTTACAAATGGGCTACTTAAACAAGGGTATGCTACCCAACCTTGAAGTCATCCATCCAGAAGTTTTACGGTCGACATCACAATCTTGTGGATCGCTATGGGATAATTGCTTCCCAGATGACAAAAGATTTTTCTCTTTAAAAGCTTGATTCTTGTTTCCTCTACCGGATTTGACCTCACCACTGGATTTGACATGTTAATACGGCGGGTGTCTTATAAGAAGCAGGAGTTGCTTTCTCTACTGGTGCACATCATCTTACCCATGGTTTTTATTGGGTCCGTGTTGTTCATCTTTGTGTGTTTGTGTATTAATTTTTATTTTCTGTGCCGTACTCATGTTGTCTCTCTGCTATTTTGTTTCCGAAGTTGCCATTGTCCTTGGATTATTCCTTTTGGATTGAAGGTTCGGTTCTCACTTACTTTGTTGAACATTTTCACATTTGAAAATTTAACATCTTTCTAAAATGTACCATAAATAAAATGTAGTCATTAATATGCTGCACATTTTTCTAATTTAAACTTTACCTTTACAAATAGTTCCTCAAAATTTTTTCAATACAAGACAAAATGTAATAAATTCAGGATAATTGACGAAAAATGGGCAATAACCCCTACAACATTTATAGAACAAGTTGAAAAGATGCAATTTACTAATTGTTATGCTGAAAATTTTTCGCAATTTAAATCTTGCCTCTTTCTCAAATCTCTTTTTAAACCTGTTAGGACCGAACCGCTTCACAACGAAAACAGGAAATTTGTTCAATTTCCGTTTGCCAACAAAGAAATAGATGCTATTAACATCAGCAACATGTTAAATCGCGAAGAGGTCATTTCTAAATTCCCTCCTTATTTCAAAGTTCAATCCAAATCTATAGTATCCTACTGCTATACAAAGACCATTACAGGGAATTTTTAACTACAAAAAGGCATTGCAGGATCTAGACATTGGGAAAGTTCTGAAATATCCTCTGACATGCGACTATTAATTTTTATTTTCTGTGCCGTACTCATGTTGTGTCTCTGCTATTTTGTTTCCGAAGTTGCCATTGTCCATGGAATGGTTCGAAATTCCGTGAACAACAGCGTATAAACTGGAATTTAAATTTCAAGATCGTTATTGACGCAGTTGAAGATTACGCCGGAGCATGGGTTAAGAGAGACGGACGAAGAACCAGAACTTTACTCCTTGTTAGATCGGATAAAATCCATTCGATCATTTTTGTGAAGTCATGTTAACAAACTACGCAGCTGTGTTAGCAATCCACCAAAGTCTGTATTTGAAGATCATGAAGCCAGTAAGTGCCTCTCTACATAACATTACATATATGCTGTTTTACATGCAGACAAAGCTTCTAATAACATAGTTTTTGTATGTATAGCACATTATTAAAACTGCTTCATCAAAGAACTAGGCATTGATTAAAAGAGATGATACTTCATCAATGTCCACCAATTATGACTCTTTTATAATTGACATTGAGTCTGATCAAGTGAAGCGAAAGATACAGCTCATTGTTGAAGAGTCTGTTAAGGTTGCTATCGATGCTGCAGTTAAGGCTGCCAAAACAACAATAGAAACTGGACTAGAGTCAATATTTAGTAAGAAGATGGATGTACTAGAAGGTCGCGTGTATGATTTGGAGAAGCAATTTGATACAGAAGTTGAGTCAAATACAAAACTGAATAAAGAGTGTCAAAATTTGTTGTCTGAAAATAAATACATGTCAACTATGATTACTCAATTGAATTCAAAACATGGAGTTACAAAAATGTCGTATCATGATAAATGATAACGCCCAGTACACCCGCAAGAATACTGTGAGAATATTTGGTATCCCACAAAAAAGTAAAACTGAAAATGTTTATGATTTAATCCAGTCATTGTTCCAAGATAAATTAAAATTAAACAATATTGACATTGAAGTGGCACATAGAGTGGGACCTGAAAAACTTTCTGACGGTTCTGAAAATAAAAGTAGACCTATAATTTGCAAACTGTTGCGTCGCACTGATAAAATCAAGGTGGTTGCGGCTAGACGTCAATTGAAAGGTCAAAATATCTCCATTTGTGATGAACTAACCAAAAAAAATTTTGAACTATTGAAGGAACTGCAGAAGCATCAGATTATTGAACAAGCATGGTCATATAATGGTAAAATATTTGGAAAAAATAAAAACCATGTTATTAAGAGAGTTGTAAATATGGCAGATGTACCCAGACTATTTGCCTCGTAACTTTATATTATATTATTGGTCAGTCAGTATCCGTCACTATATATGTTCTTTCCCTAACATTAAAAATTCAAATGAATGATTATATCATTAGTTTAAACTGAAATGTTAGTTTTGGTATGGCTATTTATACTTATTTTCATAAGTATTTATTTCTTTTGTATTCAATTTGTGACTCCTTAAAATTTCACTTTATAAATCAAATAACTTCATTAGTGTTTATAGTTTTTTTTTTCATGGAAAATTCCTGGTTTGTCACATTTTGGCGTATTGTTCGTTTTATTCGACATCTTTTGTATGCAGATGTTTATTTTGAAATCTCTTATTCAGGCATCTCACTTTAAATTGAAAAAAAGAGAGATATACATGAATTCTTTTTACTACACGGACCAGTCACTGGATAGCGGATAATTGCTTTAATAATTTTCTTAATAAGTAATTGAAATTATTTCTTTCCTTTACTATGTGTAATGTTATACTATATTTTTAAATCATACATTATTTGTATATTTGTATTGTGTATGTTTTTTTATTCTTATCCATTGTTTTCTTTATATCACCTTTCAACCATATGTTCAATGTTCCGTAAATTTCCACTTGGCATAGATCTCGTAATTACGGTCTTATTTTTACCATGATTGGTATTGAACAGTACAGGGTGTGTATCGGTCTTTTTAACTTGAGGGTTAGGTCGACTGATATAAACTATTACTACATATTTTGTTCTGTTTTAACTGTTCTATCGTTTTCAGTTTCTTTGCATAAGTTGGCTATGATAATATTTTTACTGCTCATAATTTCGGGCACGGTGCATCCAAACCCGGGTCCGTCCAACAACCTGTCTGTGTGTCATTTAAATTCACGTAGTTTATATTCCTTTGACAAGGAACTTAATTCACATAGAACAAAACTTTCGGAAATTAATACAGTTCTATGTTTACATTATAAGTATGATGTAATATGTGTAAGTGAAACATGGTTAAAACCCGAAATATCAGACGACGATGTGAGGATTGAAAATTATACAATATTTCGTAAAGATCGAGGTGATGGATCTGGATATGGGGGTGTTGCCATTTATGTGGGCGACCATCTCATGTGTAAACGTCGTGACGGCTTGGAAGTAAACGGACTTGAATTTATGTCTATTGAATTATTGATTTCAGGTAAATCAGTTTTTGTTAGTGTATGTTACAAACCCCCCTCTAATATACTAAATGTACGTAAATGTTTCATTGATAACCTAAAATTGGCTTTCGAAAATATGCGATCCATACAGCCAGATTTCAGCATGATCCTTGGAGATTTTAATGATCGATGCAAATTATGGACTGATGGCCATACAAATAGTGAGTTAGGTCTCTATAATTTTACATCATCATTAAATATGGTTCAATTAATCAATGAACCAACACGGTTCATCATTGTTGGATTTATTTTTCGTTGATAATATAAATTGTGTTTTAAATTCAGGTGCTGCGCCACCACTTCTCAATCTCGATCATTGTACGATTTTTTGTAACCTAAGTTTTAAGGTAAACAAACCGCATGCTTTTCAGCATCGTGTATGGGATTATAAAATAACCGATTTTAATGCGTTAAATGCGGCATTGAGTATTGCTCCATTCGATGTTGCGTATGATATTTTTGATGATATTGATGATATTTTGAATTATACAAATGACTTAATTATTTCGACTTGCTCGGATTTTATTCCTAATAAAACTATTACTGTGAGACAAAAGACAAACCGTGGATGACAAATGAAGTGCGGCGAGCAATTAGGAAGCTTGACCGTTGTTTTAAAAAATATCGTAGAACACTTTGAGACGAAGATAAATTACTGCATAGCATTGCTAGACGCCTAGTAAATAGACTTAAGAGGGATGCAAAAGAACGATACGAAAAAACGTTATTAATTTACTTTCCGATAATAAGCTAGATAGTCGGAAATTTTGGTCACTTTCTAAATCAGTCTTAGGAAGCAATTCTGACCGAGTTATACCTCCTCTGAAGGAAAACGATAAACTTACTTGTGAGGACACTGAAAAAGCAGATATTTTTAATAAATATTTTGCTGAACAGATGTCTTTATCTTGCGAAACCCCTGAATTACCTATGATGTATTTTTATACTCATGAAAAAATAGAGAATGTTGTTGCACAAGAATCTGATGTGCTTAAATATTTACGTCAGATTAATATCCATAAATCGTGTGGACCTGATGGCATTTCTAATCATGTATTGAAGTTTTGTGCAGAATCGTTATACAAGCCCCTGACTAAATTATTTAACTACTGCTTACAAATAGGTTCATATCCATCGCTGTGGAAAATCTCCAATGTATGTCCAGTTTTTAAAAATAAAGGGCAAAAGAGTGATAAATCAAATTATCGTCCTATATCCCTATTATCGACGGTGTCGAAAGTTTTTGAAAAGGTAATTTACAAATCTCTTTACGATTATTGTATATCGAATGATTTACTTATACAGGAAAATTCTGGTTTTAAAAAAATGATTCAACTGTTAATCAATTGATAACGATTACTCATGAAATCTATAAGTCCTTAGACGAAGGGAAGGATGTATGTGCAGTATTTCTTGATGTATCTAAGGCATTTGATAAAGTGTGGCATGAAGGCCTCTTATTCAAACTTTCTCAGTTCGGAGTCGATGGTAATTTATTAAACTTAATTAAAACTTTTAAAAAACTATTTAAATGGGAGGTCCCAGAATGTTGTTCTAAATGGCCGGACTTCCTCACGTCTAAATACTTCCGCAGGGGTCCCTCAAGCCCTATACTCGGCTCGCTACTGTTTTTAATTTACGTTAATAATATTAAGGGAGATATAGTTTGTAACATAAAACTTTTTGCAGATGATACCTCTCTTATTAAATGTATTGATGATCCATTTGAATCTTTCAGAGTACTTAATGCTGACTTGGAAACTTTAAATAAATGGTCTAAGCAGTGGATTGTAAATTTTAATCCAAATAAAACAGAATTTGTTATATTCACAAAAAGAAATAATAATAGAATTTATCCACCGCTTATTTTAAACAATATTACTATTAATAAAGTAAAAACACATAAACATTTGGGTCTAACTTTTAATGACAAAATGACATGGAGCAATCATATCAATGATGTTTGTAAAAAATGTAATAAACGCCTTGATATGATGATGAGAATGCGCCATTTATTGCCAAGACAATGTCTAGAAAAGATATATAAATCTTTAGTTCGTTCTATATTGGATTATGGTGATGTCATATATGACAACTGTTCCAAGATAGATTCGGACAATATTGAGTATATACAGCGTCGTGCATGTATTATTATTACTGGAGCAATAGGGGTAACCAAACATGAAACATTACTGACAGAGGTTGGTTTACAATGCCTGAAACGACGTCGTAAATTTCATAGATTGGTATACCTTAATAAAATTAAAAATAAGCTTTCACCGGCTTATCTACGAAAGCCGGTTAGTGTCAATAGATTTTTTTTTTATTTTCTCAGTAAAAAAAAATCTCGCAAAAACAAAATTATCTCGTTATTTCGAATTGAAAAATATTTTTCTCAGAAAAACAAAACTTATTGCGTTATAACGCGATAATTATCTCGTTATTTCGAATTAAAAATATTTTT